>PVJC01009183.1:0-46459 GCA_004026665.1 Murina feae | reverse complement strand
ACACACACACACACACACACACAAAAGGCGCCTGGCAGACTGGGGCCATCATAGGACATCCACTGAGGGGTCCCAGACTGTGAGAGGGCACAGGCCGGGCTGAGGGACTCCCTCCACCCCGAGTGCACAAATTTTTGTGCACCGGGCCCCTAGTTGGTTAATAAAACTACATAGGTTTCAAGTGTACAATTCTCTAATACATCCCTTGTGTATTGCATTGTGTGTTCACTAACCAAAGTCAAGTCTTTTTCTGTCACCATTTATTCCCCCGCCCTTTGCCTTTTTCCACCTCTCCCGACACCCTTTCCCTTTGGGAATCACCATCCTGTTGTCTGTGTCTGAGTTTTTATTTCACTGCTTACTCTGTTAACCTTTTTTACCCAGTCCCCCTAACTCTACCCCTCTGGCAGCTGTCAATTTGTTCTTTATATCTATGAGCCTATTTCTATTCTGTTTGTGTATTCTGTTCATTAGATGCCACTTATAGGTAAAATCATATATTTGTCATTCTCTGACTGGCTTATTTCACTTAACATAATATTCTCTAGGTCCATCCATGCTGCTGCAAAAGGTGTGATTTTCCTCTTTTTTTATTGCTTAAAAGTATTTCATTGTGTATATGTACCATAGCTGCTTTATCTACTCATCTAGTGATGCACACTTAAGCTGTTTCCAAATTTGGAGTATT
Organism: Murina feae; assembly: GCA_004026665.1. NCBI lineage: Eukaryota > Metazoa > Chordata > Mammalia > Chiroptera > Vespertilionidae > Murina > Murina feae. The sequence goes on along the minus strand of PVJC01009183.1, from coordinate 45,771 downwards.
GTAGATAACACTGCAATGAGCATTGAGGTGCATATATTCTTTCAAATTATTGTTTCAAGTTTCTTCTGATATATTCCCACAAGTGGAATTGCTGGGTCAACAGGCAGTTCCATTTTTAATTTTTTGAGGAAGCTCCATACTGTTTTCCAAAGTGGCTGCACCAATCTGTATTCCCTCTTTTCTCCACATCATCTCCAACATTTGTTGTTTGTTGATTTATTGATGGTAGCCATTTTGACAAGTGTGAAATGATATCTCATAATTTTAATTTGCATTTGTCAGCTGAGTAGTGACACGAATCATCCTTTCATATGTCTATTGGCCATCTGTGTATCTTTTATGGAGGGGTGTCTATTTATGTCTTTGCCCATTTTTTAATTGAATTATTTTTGTGTGTGTTGAGTTGTCTGTGTTTATAAATTTGGGATATTAACCCCTTATCAGATGTATCATTGACAAATATGTTTTCCCATTCACTGTGCTGTCTTTTAATTTTAATGATGGTTCCCTTTGCTGTGCAAAAACATTTTAGTTTGATGTAATCTCATTTATTTTTTTTCTTTTATTTCCCTTGCCCAAGGAGATATATCTGAAAAAATATTGCTATAAGTAATCTGAGATTTTACAGTCCATATTTTCTTCTAGAATTTTTGTGGTTTTGAGTCTTACATTTAAGTATTTAATCCATTTAGGGTTTATTCTTTCATATGGTGTAAAAAGCTAGTCTAGATCCATTGTTTTGCACATATCTTATTTGTCTACTTTTGTCAAGATGATTTATTGGGTTAACTGTTTCTAATAAACTCCTGTATATTCTTTCTCCTTTGTCAAATATTAATGAACAGTAATGGTATGGGTTTATTTCTGGTTTCTATTCTATCCCATTGTCTAATATGTCTGTTTTTATGCCATTACCATGCTGTTTTCATTAATCGGTATAATTTAGTATCAGGTAGTGTAATTCTCCAAATTAGCTTTTCTTCCTCAAGATTGTTGTGGCATTTTAGGGTCTTTTGTGGTTTCATACAAATTTTTGGTATATTTGACCTAGTGAAAAACACCATTTGTATCTTGATAGGAAATGTGTAGAATCTATAGATTGCTTTGGGTAGTATGGACATTTTAATGATGTTAATTCTTCTATCCATGAACATAGTATATACTTCCACTTTTTAAAATTTTCTTCTATTTCTTCAATATTTAATAATTTTCTGAGAACAGGTCTTTTACATTGTTGATTAAATTTATTCCAAGGTGCATGTATGTTTTTCTTTTTTATGATGCAATTATAAGTGGAATAATTTTCTTAGTTTCCCTTCCTGATAGTCCATTATCTATAATAATAAAAGTATAATATGCTAATTAGACTGACATTCTTCTGGACATCCTTCCAGATGACCTTTCAGATGAAGCTGGGGCTGTGTGGGAAGTCCAGGTCCTGGGTGCCTGCTGGTGGCTGGAGGGAAGCCTGGGTCTCAGGTGCCAGAGGGCAACTTGTGCTTGCAGCCAGGGAAAGGAAAGCCTACTCTTGCACGAATTTCTTGTATCAGGTCTCTAGTCTATCTAATCTAATAAAAGAGAAACATACAAATTGACTGTACCTCCGCTATTCCCCAAGCCATGCCCACCAGCCATTCAGAGTAACAATATGCAAATTAACCCAACCAAGATGGCGGCCGGCAACCACAGAGCTGGAGCAAGCAGGAAGTTTGGTTGCCCTGGAGATGGAGGAAGCCAAACTTCCCGCCTGCCCTGGCTGGCTGTGGCCTCTGCTCAAGGCAACAAAGTTTCAATTATAGAATATAAATAAATCCCAGATACCTGCTTCCAGCCAACCTAATTGGGAGCTTGGGTAGCTAGGAGCAGTGGCCAGCCTGCAAATAGCCATCAGCCCCTCACCCAGGCTGGCCAGGAACCCCAGGGGGTACCCTTACCCTGAAGGGGCTGTGCAGCCTCCTAACGGCCATCAGCCCCTCACCCAGGCTGGGTGGGTACCCCAATAGGGATCCCTACCCTGAAGGGGCTGTGGTCAACCTGAAAACAGCCATCAATGCCACACCCAGGCTGGCCACACCCTCATGGGGTTAAGGTCCTCACTGGGGGGCTTGGCCATCCTGAAAACAGACATCAGCCTCTCACCCAGGCTGGCCAGGCACCCCAGCAGGACCCTCCTCCCTGAAGGGGAAGTGACCAGCCTGAAAAATGGCCCTCAGTCCCTCACCCAGGCTGGCCTGGCACCCCAGTGGGTCCCCCACCCTAATCCGGGACAAACTTGCTTCAGGGCAAACCAGCTGACTCCCACCCATGCACCAGGCCTCTATCTTATATAATAAAAGGATAATATGCAAATTGACTATAACAGCAGAACCACTGGGAATGACTGGTCCCTATGACACACACTGACCACCAGGGGGCAGACGCTCAATGCAGGAGCTGCCCCCTGGTGGGCAGTGCACTCCCACAGGGGGAACTCTGCTCAGTAACAAGCCAGGCTGATGGCTGTCAGCACAGTGGTGGTTATAGGAGCCTCTCCCGCCTCCTCAGCAGTGCTAAGAATGTCCAACTGCATCTTATGCCTGGTCCCCGCTGGCAAGTAGACATCCCCCAAGGGTTCTCAGGCTGCCAGAATAATGTCTGACTTCCAGCTTAGGCCCAGTCCCCTGAGGAGCAGGCCTAAACCAGCAGGTGAACATCCCCCAAGAGGTCCCAGACTGCGAGAGGGCATAGGCCATGCTGAGGGACCCCTCCTGAGTGCACAAATATTTGTGCATAGGCCCTCTAGTATATATATATATATATAGAACCCCAGCGACCAGAATAGCAGAATGACTGGAACAACCAGAGTGACCAGTGGCTATGAAACACATTGTGGCAGCCAACTAGCCTGATCTGGACCCCGATCAGCACCCCCCTCCCTGTGGCTGACCCTGCCCTCGATCAGCCTCTAACACTCTAGTTGTGGGAGGGGCTGGCCAGCTGCCCGTGGCCACTTCCCCACACTGGCCTGGCCCGGCTCAATGTTCCCGGATTAGGGCAGGCTGACTGGATCCCACCCATGTACGACTTTGTGAACTGGGTCTCTAGTTGGTGTATAAAGATGAAACTGATTTCTGGATATTTATTTTGTATCCTGCTACTTTACTGAATTCACTTATCAGTTCTAGTGTTTTTTTGGTGGAGTCTTCAGGGTTCTTTATATACTAGTACAGTATCATGTCATCTACAAAGAGAGTTTTACTTCCTCCTTTCCAATCTGTACACCTTTTATTAATTCTTCTTGTCTAGTTGCTGTGACTAGGACTTCCAGTACTATGTTGAATAAAAGTAGTAAAAGTGGATATCCCTGTTTTATTTTTTATCTTTTTAAAAAATATATTTTTATTGATTTCAGAGAGAAAGGGAGAGGGAGAGAAAGATAGAAACATCAATGATGATAGAGAATCATTGATCAGCTGCCTCCTGCACACCTCACACTGGGAATCGACTGTGCAACCCAAGTATGTGTTCTTGGTAAGAATCGAACCTGGGACCCTTCAGTCCACAGGCTGACGTTCTATCCACTGAGCCAAACCGGATAGGGCTGCTCCTGATCTTAAGGGAAACAATTTTAGTTTTTGCCCATGAGTATGATGTTGGCTGTGGGTTTTTTATATATGGCTTTTACTATTTTGAGGTGTGATACCCCTATTTCCACTTTGCTGAGAGTTTTTTTTATCATAAATGGGTGCTGGATTTTATCAATGCTTTTTCTGTGCCTGTTGACATTATTATCCTTTATTATGTTTATGTGGTCTATCACATTTATTGTTTCATTCACATTCTACCAACCTTGAATCCCTGGAATAAATCCCAATGATCATGGTATATGATATTTTAAATGTTTGCTGGATCTAGTTTGCTAATATTTTGTTAAGAATTTTAGCATCTATGTTCATTAGGGATATATTTCTTTTCTTTGTAGTGTATTTATCTGATTTTGGAGTAAGGATAATGCTGGCCTCACAAAAATAAGCTTGGAAGTCTTTCCTCCTCTAGAATTTTTTGGAATAGTTTGAGAAGGATAGGTCTTCATTTCTTTGAATGTTTTCTGAAATTCACCTGTGAAGGCATTCAATTCAGGACTTTTGTTTGTTGGGAGGTGTTTTTATATTCTTTTTATTATTGCTTCATTTTCTCTAGTTGTAATCTGTCTATTTAGATTCTCTGATTCTTCCTGATTCAGTTTTGGAATGTAGTATGTTACTAGGAATAATCTCTTCCATATAGTTGTTCCCAATATTTTCTTACAATTCTTTGTATTTCATTGGGGTCTCTTATTACTTCTCTTTCATTTTTTTTTATTTTATTTACTTGGAGCCTCTCCCTTTTTTACTTGATGAGTCTGATTAAATGTAGATCGATCTTATTTATCTAGTCAAAGAACCAACTCTTGGTTTCATTGACCTTTTGTAGTTCTTTTAGACTCTATTTTATTTATTTATACTCTGACCTTTATTTTTTCCTTCTATTCACTTTGTTTGTTGCTCTTTTTTCTACTTCCTTTAAGTATAAAGTTTGATTATTTATTTCAAAATTTTCTTGTTTCTTGAGGGAGGTCTGTAATGCTATGAATTTTCCTCTTAAAAATCTTTATGTTCTGCCCTATAGATTTGGGGTTATTGTGGTCTCATTTCCATTTGTTTCAAGGTATGTTTTTATTTCTTCCTTAACCTCATTTTTAATCTGTTTGTTGTTTAGTAACCTGTATTTTAACCTCCATGTGTTTGCATGTTTTTCAGTTTTTTCTTGTAATTGATTTTTTTGTTCCATACTATTATGGTCAGAGAAGATGCTTGATATGATTTCAATCTAAGTTTATTGAAACTTGCTTTGTGTTCTAATATATGGTCTATCCCAGAAAATGTTTCATGTGTACTTGAAAATAATGTATATTCTGCTGCTTCAGCAAGATATCAATTAAGAACTTGTGTGTCAAGTTCTATCACTTAAGGCTGGTGTTTTCTTGCTGATTTCTGTCTGGGATATCTATCTATTGATATCAGTGGGGTATTAAAATTCCCTAACATGACTGTATTACTATTGATCATTCCTTTTATGTTCATCAAGATTTGCTATATATATTTAGGTGTTCCTATGTTGAATGCATAATTGTTTACAAGGGTTATATCCTCTTTTGGAATAATCTGTTTATCATTATGTAGTCTCTTATTACATAATAGAGATCTGGTACATGGATTCATGCACCATGGGGTTCTTCAGCCTTGCCTGTGCCCTCACACTGCTACCACTAATCCCCACCCCGCTGCACCTACTGCTGCTGCTTGCTATATGCTGCAGTGGAGGCAAAAGAGGCTCACACTGCTGCTGCAGTTGCACTGCCCAACAGTGAGCCTGGTGCCTGTCAGTCAGCTGAACAATGCTCCCATTGTGGGAGTACTCTGACCACTAGGGGGAAGCTCCTGAATTGAACATCTGCCTCCTGGTGGTCAGTGTGTGTCATAACAACTGGTCACTTAGGCTTTTATATATATACTAGGGGTCCGGTGCACAAAAATTTGTGCACTCGGGGGGTAGGGGTCCCTCAGCCCGGTCTGTGCCCTCTTGCAGTCTGGGACACCTCGGGGGGGATGTCCACCTGCTGGCATGCCTGGCCAGCCTGCATGAGGGGCTGAGAGCCATTTTCAGGCTGCCCACAGCCCCTTCAGGGTTCGTGCACTGGGGGGTGGGAAGGCTGGTGAGTGCAGGCCTGGACCTTTCCCACCGGAGGGCCCACGATTGCACACACCTGGTAGGCCCACACTGCTGAGGGGACACACCTGGCGCAGAATTGGGTGGCAAGCCAGGGGCAGACGCTGGTGCAGAATCCCTCGGTGGGGCCCTGCTGCTGAGCAAACACACCCTGGGTGGAGCTGGGCAGTGAACTGGCTTCGGATTCTCCGCACTGTGCAGCAGACGCTCCTGCACACCCTGTGGAGGTCCCTGGGGGGCGGATGAAGGTAGCAGACCCTGGACGGGTGTTCCTAGACACTCTGCGGAGGCCCCCAGGGCAGAGCCAGGCAGTGGACCCAGGACAGGCGTTCCTGGATGTCCTGCAGAGGCCCCCAGGGGGCAAAGCCAGGCAGCAGACCCAGGACGGCTGCTCCTGCACACCCTGCAGAGGCCCCGTGCTCCTGCATGCCCCAGGGAGGCCCCCAGGGGCTGGAGCCAAGGAGTGGACCTGGAACAGGCGCTCCTGGATACTCCTCGGAGGCCCCGGGGGGGCAGAGCTAGGCAGCAGACCCAGGACAGCTGCTCCTGGACTCCCCAAGGAGGTCCCAGGCCAGACCCCCCCTCCCACTGAGCTGACACACCTGGCACAGCTATGCCGGCCAGCCGGGGAGGCTCCCAGTGCAGAGCCGCCCTGCCAGCCTCCATCTTGGCTGGGTTAATTTGCATACAGCTGCTCTGATTGGCTGGTGGGTGTGGCTGTGAGCAGAGGCTCAGCCAGCCTAGGCAGGCAGTTGCAACAGAAGCCTTTGGTTTGTGGCTGGGTTAGTTTGCATACAGCTGCTCTGATTGGCTGGTGGTAATGGTCAAATTTGCATGTTTCTCTTTTATTATATTAGACTAGGGGACCAGTGCACAGAAATTTGTTCCCTCGGGGGGGGGGGTCCCTCAGCCTAGCCTATGCCTTCTCATGATCTGGGACCCCTTGAGGGATGTACACCTGCTGGCGTGCCCGGCCAGCCTGGGTGAGGGGCTGAGGGCTGTTTGTAGGCTGGCCACAGCTCCCATTGACCCAAGGTCCCAGCAAGGCTGGGTAGAAGCAGGTTTCTGGGGTTTATTTATCTTCTATAATTGAAACTTTGTTGCCTTGAGCGGAGGCCACAGCTTGCCTAGGCAGGCAATGAAGCTGTTTGCTTCGGCTCCGTGGCTTCTATAATTGAAATTTTGTTGCCTTGAGCAGAGGCCACAGCAGGCCTAGGCAGGCAATTTCCTCTGTTGCTGGCCTCCTATTTGCTCTAGCTCCATGGCTGCTGGCCACAGTCTTGGCTGGGTTAATTTGCATATTGTTGCTCTGATTGGCTGGTGGGCGTGGCTCAGGTGTAACAGAGTGAGGGTTAATTTGCATATTACTCTTTTATTAGATTAGATTCCTCTGTGTTATTTTTTCTTTTTCTTCTTTTTAAGAAGACTCTTTAACACTTCCTGTAATAGTAGTTTGGTGATAATGAATTCCTTTAGCTTTTTTAACTTTTTCTTATCTGGGAAGCTCTTTATTTCTCCTTCTATTTTAAATGATAGCCTTGCTGGGTAAAGTAGTCATGGTCCTTGCTTTTCAATCACTTTTTGTTTGTTTGTTTGTTAGTTTGTAGATTAGTACAGGTTTTATTCACTTTCAAAGACCTACAACTATTAATTAGCTTGCTTCAGTACCCCTCACCCCAAGATTTTTTGTAGATATATATGTATACATATTTGTCAAACTGAAAGCAGCTTTTTCCCACTTTTTTATTAAGTATATTGGGGTGACATTGGTTAATATGAACATACAGGTTTCAGGTATGGGTTTCTATGTTATAAGATCTATATATTATCTTATGTGCCCAACACCTAAAGTTAGATCTTCTCCCATCACCATATATTAGGACTTCCTTTACACCCTCACCTCCTTCCCTCTGACAACCACCACACTACTATTTGTGTTCATGAGTTTCAGTTTTATATCCCACATATGAATGAAATCAGATGGTTCTTAGGTTTTTCTGACTGACTTATTTCACTTAGCATAATATTCTCAAGATCCATCCATTTTATTGCAAATGGTAGCAATTCATCCTTTCTTATGGCTGAGTAGTATTCCATTGTGTATATATACAACATCTTCTTTATCTAGTCCTCTATCACAGGACACTTTGAAAAAGACACAACAAAATGGAAAAATATCCTGTGTTCATGGATTGGAAGAATCAATGTAGTTAAAATGGATATATTACCCAAAGCAATATACGGATTTAATGCAACTCCCATGAAAATCACAATGTCATTTTTTAAAAGAAATAGAACAAGAAATTATCAGATTTGTATGGAACCACAAAAGACCCTGAATAGCCAAAGCAATCCTGAGAAAAAATAACAAAACTGGAGGTATCACACCACCTGACTTCAAATTATACTAAGAGCTGCATTAATCAAAACAGCATGGTATTTGTAAAAAAATAGACACACAGAGAGTCCAGCTATAAAAATCACATATGTATGTGACAGATAATTTTTAACAAAAAAGCCAGAAACACACAATGAGTAAAGATAGTCTCATCAATAAATGGTGCTGGGAAAATTGGAAAGCTAAATGCAAAAGAATTAAGCTGAATTTCAGTTTGTTCCCATGTATGAAATTAATTCAAAATGGATCAAAGACCTACATATAACATCTGAAATAATAAATTACATAGAAGAAAGTATAGGTACCAAACTTATGGACCTTGGTTGTAGAGAACATTTTATGAACATGACCAAAAGGCAAGGGAAGTAAAGGCAAAAATAAATGAATGGGAGTATATCATCACTTTTAATATTTCATGCCAATACCTTCTGGCCTGAAATGTTAGTGTTAAGAAGTTAGGTGACAATCTATGGAAGGAACTCCCTTATAGGTAACTAATTATCTTTTTTTTGTAGTTTTTATTATTTAAAAAATTTGTCTTTAACCTTTGTCATTTTAATTATGATGTGTCTTGATATGGGCCTCTTTGGGTTCATCTTGTTTGGGACTCTGGGCTTCCTGGACTTGTGTCTTTTTTCTTCACTAGCTTAGGGAAGTTTTCTGTCATTTTATTTTATTTTATTTTTTTCTTTATTGATCAAGGTATTACATATGTGTCCTTATCCCCCCATTGCCCCCTCACCCCCTCATTCAAGCCCTCATCACCCTGGTGTCTGTGTCCATTGGTTAGGCTTATATGCATGCATACAAGTCCTTTGGTTGATCTTTCTCCCTTACCCCCACCCTAGTTTTCTGTCATTATATCTTCAAATAAGTTCTTGATCTTTTGTTGTCTCTGTTCTCCTCTGGTATCCCTATGATGTTGCTCTTCATGTTGTGCCAGAAAAATCTTAAGCTTCTCATTTTTTAAAGTTTTTTTTTCTACTCTGATTGGGTGTTTTCCACTGTCTTGTTTTCCAAATTGCTGATTCAATCATCTGCTTCATTCAACCTACTGCTATTCCTTCTCATGTAGTCTTCATTACTGATATTTTATTCTTTATTTCTGACTGGTCACTTTTAATGGTTTCTATGTCTTTTTTATGCTTGCTATCTCTGTTGAAGATCTCACTAACTTCCTTGAGCATCCATACAACCATTTTTTTTGTTTTGTTTTTTTTAATTCTATATATGGTAAATTGCCTGTCTCCATTTCATTTAGCTCTTTTGCTGGAGATTTCTTCTGTTCTTTCATTGGTGGCATGTTTCTTTGTTTCCTCATTCTGGCTACTTCTTTGTGTTTGTTTCCTTATATCAGGTATATCTTCTATGTCCCTCAGTCTTGGTAGGGTGACCTTATGTAGTAGGTGTCCTCCGGTATCCAGTAGTGCAGACTCCTTGATCACCTGAATTGGGTGCTCCAGAAATGTCCCTTGTGAGGGTTATGTGAGCCTCCTGTTGGATTTGAGTCTTGGTTGCTATTGTCCTATTCATGTGTGGGTTTGACTCTCATGCTAGTTTATGGTGAGGATCAACTCAGACCTCAGTATATGAGCTATAGGTGCTGAGCACACTATATGGAATTTGCTTCAGCAGAGTCCCAGCCTAAGTCAGGGACCATCTTCTACTGTGAGGTTAATTGATCCTTCTCTGATATTGTCTGAAGCTGGTCAATTGGTGTGATGTTTCTGAGGCCTCTTGGGTGGACTCTGGTGCAGGTCAGTGTCAGATGCTGCTTGAAACTAAGGCTTTTATTTTGTATATTGTACTTTTTTTTAGTACATTTTGTTCAATTTGTTTAAGAGCTATTTCTAAAATAGCTAAAATATCCTTTCTCATAGAAGAAACTTAATTATCCTCAGACAGGATAATTTTTTATATGTGTGAAATTAACAATTCTGTCTCTCTAAGTCATTTCCTCTACAGATTAAAAATAGTTCCTTTAGAAATTTTTTATTATATATGTAAGCTCTGTAATAGTTCCATTTTTCAAAATGCTTCCAGATAGTCAGATGGAGAAGAACTCTTAGCTAAAACAGCCAAGACAAATAGCCTGCTGATTACTCTTATAATCAGTCTATGTAATATTTAATTAAAGCACGTAATTGCAATAACAAGTACAATAACATATAGAAGTTTGGGAGTATACCCACAGTGGGAAACGTAGAGTACAACTGAGAATGCCATTAGTTAATCAAGAGATTTCAAAAACAATGAAATTAGATTATAGTCCTTTGACAAATGTTTCCCAGAATCATTAGTAATGGCCTAAGGAAAATCCCTTGTAGCCCACAGTAGATGTAGTACAGATGCTCCTCAATTAGTGGTGGAGCTACTACTGGATAACCTGGTAATTAATAGAAAATATTGTTAAGAAGGAAATGCATTAAATATCTCTAACCTACTGAACATCATAGCTTAGCCTTGCCTACTTTCTGCATGCTCAGAATACTTATATTAGCCTAGAGTTGGGCAAAATTTTCTAACGCAATGAATGCACAGTGGAATACGGGTTGTTCACGCTCATGGTTGCATGGCTGGCTGAGAACTGTGGCTCACTGCCACTGCTCAGCAGCACAGCCATGCCATACGGCTAGCTCGGGAAAAAATAGAAATCCAAAGTACAGTTTCTATAGAATTTACATTGCTTTCACACCATCATAACGTTCAAAAGTCACTAATTGAGCCCTAACTGGTTGCTCAGTGGTTAGAGCGTCGGCCTGTGGACTGAAGGGTTCCAGGTTCGATTTCGGTCAAGGGCATGTACCTTGGTTGCGGGCACATCCCCAGTAGGAGGTGTGCAGGAGGCAGCTGATTGATGTTTCTCTCTCATGGATGTTTCTAACTCTCTATCCCTCTCCCTTCTTCTCTGTAAAAAATCAATAAAATATATATTTTAAAAAAGTCACTACTTGAACCATTATAAATCAGGGACCACCTGTAGATTGAAATCCATTTTGCACTTGAATTCCCCACAAGGCTGTTGCTTATTTCTCTTCTTTTCCACTTCTGCTGGGTCTTCTTCTGCTTCTGTATCCTTTATTTGGGTCCTTCAAATATTTATCAGTTATGCAATATAAACCCGAAGAAGAGTAGCTTAATGAATCACAGCTTTATTTTTCTCACAGGTTACAAGAAAGAGCTTTTTATCCTTGCTTCCTATTCTTGTGTAACTGCATTTGGATCTAGTAATCCCATTCCAAACAGTTCACTTGGTGAAGCTAATCTGCAAATCTTTTATGATATTGCCTCTTATAGTTGCCCCTCCATCTTCTTTCCAGCACTCTGCTCTTTAAGTATTGTCACAATTATCAAAACTCTGGCTTTCTGCTCCATTTGATGTTGGAGATTAGGCCTTGTGAGCATCACCTTTAGCCCTTCCAAATGCACAGGTAATGGTATCATCTCTGGTTTGATAGTTTGTGTACACTTGGGAGCCAGGCTCGTAATTAGTTTGAGATCAAGTTAAAGACTATAAAGCCCAGAGATGAAAATTTCAGATTCTTGAATCAGGAAAACTTGAGTTTGCAGAAGGTTCCACAATATTTTATCTGCACAATGCTAGGGTGTTTGTTTGTTGTTGTTTGTTGTTGTTGTTGTTGTTTGTTTTGGTGGGGGTTTTTTTAGCATTAAATAAGATAATGAAGCTTGAGATATAGCTAGTGATTGATCCATGGTAAACTTGCATAGTGCTTAAGTGTCAAACTCAAGTGTAAGAATTTTACTTGTATTATCTTGTCTAATCCTCATATCAACCCCACGAGCTAAATATTATTAGTCCTACTTGGTAGATAATCTGAGACGTAAAGAGGTTTAATGGCTCAGTCAGTCACATCGCTATATAGTCATATAGCTATTAAGTGATTACCTCGGGATTTACACACAGATTAGTTACTTCAGAGTTTGTCCTGCTTACCAGATGTAATGCTGCCTCTATATTGGTAGCTCTAACTATGAGTGTTATTGCTCTTACCTGCATAATCTTAATAGAGGAAAGAAAGAAAAAGACTGATGCTCCTTTTTTTGCATGAGATCATTCTTTTCTCTTTCTTTTACCACCAACTTACACTCCTCTTTTATCTCTCCTATGCAGAAGACAAATCATACACTATTCTTTCTGCTTTGCCACTCATGCCCATCTTCCCACTTCACTCTACCTCATGAGAAACTGCCTCTGTCACTCTATACCAGGCTTCTTGTGGTTTCTAAACTTCCTCTCACTACGCAGTTATGGACTACCTTAGTTTGTCATCAGCCTTTAAAAACATTTATGCCTGAACTAGATACCATGTGAATGATCAGAGTAGACTCTGATAAGCCTAGTTACTTCCTATAACCTAACTGTTATACTTCTCTTTATATTTCCCTACAGAGCATTCATTCCCTTAGAAGTACAGTGAAAAAAAATAAAGGACAGCAGATATTTGGAGTTCTGGGTTGAGGGTGAATTGTAACTTTAAATAGCATGGTCAAGGCACCTCACTGAGCCAACATCCTTTGAGCAAAGACTTGAAGGAAATGGAAAGTGAGCCAACCTTTCATTATTGAATTAATTATAATCTTCTCTCCCATTTTTTATGCATAGGCTCATATGTTCTGAATCAATTTAGAAAAAAAAGTATTACACTTTATCCCTCCAATATTCCATTAACACCCGCTCTCCCCACCTTTTCTCAACTTCCTTTTAGATAGGGACTAAGATCTACTGTGTCCAAGTCATAATTTCAGCTATACAATGACTCTTTCTTGGCACATAGTAGGCACTTAACAAATATTTAATAAGTGAATCAATAAATGAACAAAGGCCACTAGCTCATAATAAAAGGTGGAAACTGATTTTGTCTTATTTATCTATGTTTTAAAATATATTTGTATTGACCTCATAAAGGATAGAGAGATAGAAACATCACAGAGGGAGAGAGAGATAGAAACATCAATCATGAGAATCATTGATCGGCTGCCTCCTGCACACGCCACACTGGAAATCAAGCCTACAACCCAGGCATATGTCCTGACCAGGATTGAACCATGACCTCCTGGCTCATGATTGACATTCAACCACCGAGCCACGCTGGCCAGGCATGGAAACTGATGTTGAGGACTCCAGGTATATATTCCCTTGAATGGGATCATTTGAAGAAGACCTTATGCAAAACTTGAAGGCAGATTGAAAGAACAGCAGGTGGTGGTGTTATTTGGGGCTGAAGTTTTCCTTATGCTGTGCCTTGAGAACTGCCTTTTGCTAGATGGCCATAGAGTAGCTCACTCCATGAGCTGCCCCTGAACTTGGGAACTGTATACTCAGACATTGATTCTGTGAGAATAGGAAGTGGAAAAATCAACCTTGAGGTATTTTTTTTCCATTTAGTTTTTAATCTTCTGAGTGAGCTCTGCTGCCTTTCACCACAAAACAAACAGCAAGCAGTTTTTCCCAGAGTCCCACATCTTGGGCGGGCTAAAAGCAAAGGCCTTTGCCAAAGTCCCTACACTGAGTGTGCTGTTTTTAAGGAAAGAAAAACAGAAATTCACAAACCATGGAATTCTGACATAACATGTAGGAAAGCCTTCTGGACCATAATTTTTCCTTGGCTTGAAATATGCAAATGTGGAAATCAAATGTAATCTATATTTGTAAACATAGGTAATGAACAAAAGAAGCTTAGGAGGGTGACGTTATGTTATAGTTTACTGTCCCACTTGGGACACTTTTGACAGTAAAAGGGTCTCTATTAGTCATCACACTGGGAAAACAGGCATAATCCAAAACTTTCTCAGACAAATCAGCATATATGGTGACCTTTTTGTAGAAAAAAAGTACTGTGAAATAAAGTATACAGAGAAGTATCGTTAAAATTTAGTATTCCCCTCTACTGTCCATTTTATATACCTTTAATACTATCATCCCTATTCATAGAATCACCAAACCATAGAATTTTGAGGCTCAAATTGGGATTTCAGGTTGTCTACTAGCCCTTGGACTAGTAGCCCATGGACTAGCAGCATTGGCATCATCTGGAAGCTGGTTAGAAATGCAGACTCTTAGGCCCCCACTCAGACCTATTGAATCAGAATCTGCATTTTTAAAAGATTCCTAGGAGGAGACTCATATACCTATAAAAGTTTGAGAAGCACCAATTAAAACCATTTTACAAATACAGTAGGTCCTCAAATAATGTGATTTTGTTCACCAATTGCATCATTATAACATTGATTAGATGCCATAGGAACTTAACTTTGATTTCATTATTTGTTGTTTCTCTTAAAATCACATAACATATTGACAACATTAAGTGAAGACTTCTATAAAGAAACTGAGGCTCAGGAAGGTTTAAAATATTCATATAAGTCCAATATATATATATATATATATATATATATATATATATATATATATATATATCCAGGACAATATATTCCATCTTTTTATCAAGCTAGTTTTCCTTCCAATAGGCAATGGTTATTTCCTGTCTAAAAAGCTCAGATTCTGGCAGAGCAGACTCAATTCTAGTCCTGGTTTCACCTTAAATTTAGAAAAGTCACTGCATTCAGTTTCCTCATCAGTTAAATGAGGAAATTTAATTATATCGGCCACTAAGTTTCCCTTCAAGTTCTGAAGTTCCATAATTTTGTGAATTGCCAACATCTGGGAAGCCTAAAGCTAAATAAGAAGAGTTGAAAAAAAACATCATGTAGGGTAAGTGTCCTAATTAATGCCTTTCATGAAGGCCTGTTGTTAGCAATGAAAAACCAGAGGGCATTTGGGGAGGTAGAATGGCAAAAGCAGATGTTTGATTGGAGGAACTATGTTTGGGGACAATGGAGAGAGGTGGTGTAGAATGTTTAAGAAAGGGGAAAACATATATAAAGCATCTTTAAGCATGTTTATAGTATTTAGATCATGGAAAACAAAATAACCTCTAAGGTAATAAAATTTTTCTTCAATTAGAGGTAACTTGTAGATTCACTGCTTCTGAGAGTTTCCTTTCTCAACCTTGGACACCTATAAGTGCGGGGACTGTAATGGTTAATTTTACCTGTCAACTTAGCTATCAAGTTGGGTCAAACACAGGTATAGATGTTGCTATGAAAGTATTTTTTTAAATGTGATTAACATTTAAATTAGCAAATATCTAATCTAATAAAAGAGTAATATGCAAATTGACCATAACTCCATTATACCCACAGGCCACACCCACAGGCCATGCCCACCAACCAATCAGGAGCAAATATGCAAATTAACCCAACAAAGATGGTGATTAAATTTGCATACTGCAGTCTGGCTGGCAGTGCTAGATGCCACCAAGGGTCTGGGCCTCCCATCGGGAACTAGGGAGGTGGGGCAGGAAGCACCAGACACTGCCAGGGGTCAGCCCCCAGATCGGGGATGGGAGAGGCAGAGCAGGCAGCACCATGCACCACTGCAGGGTCTGGGCCTCTGATCTGGGTCCCAGGGAGGTGGAGCAGGCAGTGCCAGATGCCACCCATTGGGTCCGGGCCCCAGATGGGAATGAGGGACGTGGGGAAGGCAGCACCAGACACTGCCCACAGAGTCCACTGTGGGCTGAGCCTCCCATCGGGGACTGGGAAGGCGGGGAAGGCAGTGCCAGAGCCACCCACAGAGTCGGGCCCCAGTTCTGGGGTGGGGACGGGGCGGGCTGCACCAGACACCACTGGCGGGGTCCGGGCCTCTAATCTGAGACCCAGGGAGGTGGAGTGGGCAGTGCAAATGCTGCTTGTGGGGTCCAGGCCCTGATCAGGGTCCCAGGGAGGAGCAGTGGGCAGCTCCAGATGTCACCTGTGGGGTTTTGGACCCAGATCAGGGACAGGGGAGGTGGGGCAGGCAGAGACAGACACCACCTGGGGAGGCGGAGCAGACAGCACTGCCCACCGGGTATAGGCCCCAAATTGGGGATGGGGGATGAGGGGCGGGCAGCACCAGACACTACCGCAGCTCCGGGCCTCCCATCGGTGACAGGGGAGGTGGGGAAGGCAGTACCAGACACCACCCAGGGAGGCAAACTGTGAAACACATGCCCTTAATGAAATTCAGGAAGTATTCATGTTACATGGAATGAAATGTTCACATTTCAAATTTTCAGACTGTCCTTTATTGATGAATACAAATACATGTAATGAATCATATGAGCGACAACAGGCAGAGGTTTTGATAAATTCTCCAAATGATGAACAGTTGGCAGCCTTTCAGACTATAACTTCAGCCATCGAAGATCAAACTGGACACCCCAAATGCTTTTTCTTGGATGGTCCAGGTGGTAGTGGGAAAACGTATCTTTATAAAGTTTCAATACATTATATTAGAGGTTGTGGTGGTACTGTTTTACCCACAGCATCTATAGGAATTGCTGCAAATTTACTTCTTGGTGGAAGAACCTTTCATTCCCAATATAAATAACCGAGTCCATTAAATGAAACTTCAATTTCTAGACTCAATATAAAGAGCGAAGTTGCTAAAACCATTAAAAAGACCCAACTTCTTATTAATGAATGCACCATGGCATCCAGTCATGCTATAAACATCATAGACAGATTAGTAAGAGAAATTATGAATTTGAGTGTTGCATTTGGTGAGAAAGTTCTCCTTGGAGGGGATTTTCAACAATGTCTCAGTATTGTACTGCATGATATGCGATCAGCCATAGTACAAACAGGTTTAAAGTACTGTGATGTTTGGGGATGTTTCAGAAAGTTGTCTCTTACAACAAATATGAGATCAGAGGTTTCTGCTTATAGTGAATGATTAGTAAAACTTGGGGATGGCAAATTTGATAGCAGTTTTCATTTAAGAATGGATATTATTGAAATTCTCCATGAAATGATTTGTAATGGATCTATTATTGAAGCCAACTTTGGAAATAGTATATTTATAGATAATATTAAAAATATATCTAAACATGCAATTCTTTGTCCAAAAAATGAGCATGTTCAAAATTAAATGAAGAAATTTTGGATATACTTGATGGAGATTTTCACACATATTTGAGTGATGATGATTTGTTTGACTCAAGAAGTGATGCTGAAAAGGAAATTTTCCCATCAAATTTCTTAATAGTATTACTCCTTCAGGAATGTCGTGTCATAAATTAAAATTGAAAGGGGGTGCAATCATCATGCTATTGAGAAATCTTAATAGTAAATGTGGTCTCTGTAATGGCACCAGGTTTATTATCAAAAGATTACAACCTAACATTATCAAAGCTGAAGTATTAACCGGATCCACAGAGGGAGAGGTTGTTCTGATTCCAAAAATTGATTTGTCCCCATCTGACACTGTCCTCCCATTTAAATTAATTTGACGACAGTTTCCTGTGATGCCAGCATTTGCAATGACTATTAATAAATCACAAGGACAAATTCTAGACTGAGTAGGAATATTCCTATGTGAACCTGTATTCACACATGGTCAGTTATATATTGCTTTCTCTCAAGTTTGAAGAGCATGTGATGTTAAAGTTAATGTTGTAAATACTTTTTCCCAAGAGAAATTAAGCACTCTGAAAGTGTTTTCACTCTTAATGTGGTATACAGGGAGATATTAGAATAAGTTTAATCACTTTATCAGTTATTATTTGCATCAATGTTGTTTTTATATCATGAGTTTGTTGTTATATCATTTTATTACTATTTATTAATAAAATTATGTATTATTTTCATATACATTGTACTCATTTCCTTTTGTCTCTCACACTTTTATTATAGAGGAAGGGCCAATAGCAATATTAAAATATTTCCTCTAATTAATTCCCTTTTAATGTGCACGAATTTCATGCACCAGGCCACTAGTCTATATATAAAATCGAGAAATATGCTAATTAACTGGGATGCTGTAACAGGTCAACTGGACAGGAGGAGGTTGCATGCGCAACATTGGGGGCAGGGTGGCAGGAGCCTCCATGTGCCTGCGCTGGGGGAGGGCCTGATCAGCAGTGGCCACTGCTGCTTCAAGGGCTAAAGAGGGAGGAGGGTCGGACCAGTGACTCAAAGGTGGGACATACTGTGCGATTTTGAATCAGGCACTGGGCTCCTAGTAAAGTATAATAAATTATCCTCAATGATGTGGGTGGATCTCTTTCAATCCATTGAAGTCCTTAAGAGCAAAGACTAATGTTTCCTGAAGGAGGAATTTTCCCTAAGGACTGCAGTATAGAAACCCTACACAAGTTTCCAGTCAGCAGATCTATCCTGTAGATTTTGGACTCAAGAATTAATATCAGCTCTCAGCTAAATTTCCAGCTTGCTAGACTGCCCTACCAATTTCAGACTTGCTAGCTTTTATAACTGCATGAGCCAGTTCCTTAAAATAAGTAAATCTCTCTGTGTCTCTCTCCTCTTTCTCCATACACATATTCTACTTTCTTATTGGTTCTGTTTCTTAACACAACTCTGCCTAATATAGGCATTATTCACAGATTTCTCTCAACTCTTATTTAACCATAAATGAATTGGCAGACAGACTTTAGGGGATCTATTGATAAGTGTAAAAATACAAACAATCTTTATTCCCAAGTTCATTTCTAATTCCTCAGCCTATCTTCAATGCCTAAGACTGTGCTTAGCACAAGGCAAAAGAGAAGCTCAATAAATGTTTGTGTATAAATTCACATGACAGTAATATTTTGTCCATGTAAAAAGTCAGGTTTAGGCTATATTGTCAATTGATTAATACTTTGGCAAGCAAACAATAAACTATTTACAATGACTGTAAAGAAAGTCATTTTTTATAGAGGGAGTTAAATTGAAAATCTAATGTAGTATCTTAGTAAATTTGAAATTTTTGAGAGTTTGGGAGAAGGAAATGGAATACCCAGGTTTTCTCTTGATATCACAGACTTCGTTGCCAGAATGTCTGGGTTCTAATCCCAGCCCTTCCATTTGGTATCTGTGAGACTTGATAAAGTTACCTAAACTCTCTTAATCTCAGTTTATCTCAATGAAAAATGGAAATAAAAATGTGCCTGCCTCAAAGGTTAAGCAAGTTAATACAAATAAAATACAGATGGTCCCTGACTTAGGCTGGTTCAAACTTACGATTTTTCTTTTTTTCTTCACATTTTTTAAAAATTTGATTATATTGTTAAAGTATTACAGATGTCTCCTTTACCCTCTCCATTGGCCCCCTCCAACCCAAACCTGTCCCCCCTCCACCAGGCATTACACTGTTGCCTGTGTTCATGGGTTATGCATAGATGCATGTAAGTGCTTTGGTTAATCTCTCCCCACCCACCACCACCTTCACTCTGAGATTCATAAGCCTGTTCTATGCTTCTATGCCTCTAGATCTATTTTGTTCATCAGTTTATTTTGTTCATTAGATTCCACACATGAGTGAGATCATGTGATACTTGCCTTTCTCTGACTGGCTATTTCACTTAACATAATGCTCTCAAGATTCCTCCATGCTGTCTCAAAGGGTAAGAAGTCCTTATTTTTTTACAGCTGCAGAGTATTCCATGGTGTAAATGTATCACATCTTCTTTATCGACTGATGGACACTTGAGCTGTTGCTTAGCTATTAGATCTTAGCTACTATAAATTGTGCTGCTATGAACATAGGAGTGCATATGTTCTTTCTGATTGGTGTTTTGCGTTTCTTAGTATATATTCCTAGAAGTGGGAACACTAGGTCAAGTGGAGTTCCATTAATTTTTTTGAGGAAACTCCAATTGTTTCCATAGTGGCTGCACCAATCTGCATTCCCACCAGAAGTGTACTAGGGTTCTCTTTTCTCTGCATCCTCACCACCACTTGTCATTTGTTGATTTGTTGATGATAGCCATTCTGACAGGTGTGAGGTGATATCTCATTGTAGTTTTCATTTGCATCTCTCTGATGATTACTGACTTTGAGCATTTTTTCATATGCCTCTTGGCCTTCTGTATGTTCCCTTTGGAGAAGTGTCTATTTAGGTCCCTTGCCCATTTTTTAATTGGGTTGCTTGTCTTCCTTTTGTTAGGTTGTATGAGTTCCTTATATATTTTGGATATTAACCACTTATCAGATATGTCATTGGCAAATATGTTCTCCCATACATATAGTGGGCTTGCTTTTCATTTTGTTGATTATTTTTTGCTGTACAGAAACTTTTTATTTTGATATAGTCCCATTTGCTTATTTTTTTTCCTTTGTTTCCCTTGCCCTAGGAGATATATTAGCAAACATATTACTATGAGAGATGTCTTAGATTTTGTTGCCTATGACTTCTTCTTGTGACTTACATAAGTATTTTATCCATTTTGAGTTTATTCTTGTGTATGATGTAAGTTGGTGGTCTATTTTTTTTTTTTTTTTGCATATACCTGCCCCATTTTCCCAATACCATTTTTTTAAAAGAGAATATCTTTATTCCATTGAATGCTCTTGCCTCCTTTGTTAAATATTAATTGAGTATAATGGCTTGGGTTGATTCCTGGATTCTTTGTCCTATTCTATTGATCTATATGCCTGTTCTTGTGCCAGTACCAGGCTGTTTTGATTACAGTGGCTTTGTAGTGTAACTTGGTATCTGGTATTGTGGTTCCTCCAACTTTGATCTTCTTTCTCAAGGTTACTGCAGCAATTTGGGTTCTTTTGGGTTCCATATAAATTTTGGAGTATTTATTCTAGATCTGTGAAATATGCTGTTGGTATTTTAATAGGGATTCCATTGAGTTTGTAGATTGCTTTGGGCAGTATGGACATTTTAATGATGTAATTCTACCAATTCATGACCACGGTATATTCTTCCACTTGTTTATATCTTCCTCTATCTCTTTTTTCAACATCCTGTACTTTTCCAAGTACAGGTCTTTTACCTCCTTGGTTAAGTTTATTCCTAATTATCTTCATTTTTTGTTGCAGTGGTAAATGATATTTTTCTACTTTATAATGGCACAAAAGCAATACCCATTCAGTAGAAATTGGACTTAGAATTTTGAATTTTGATCTTTTTCTGGGCTAAAAATATGTGATATGATACTCCTCAGTGATGCTGGGCAGAAACAGTGAGTTGCCTAGCTATAGACTAATGTAAGTGTTCTGAGCACGTTTAAGGTAGGCTAGTGAAAACTATGATATTTAGAAGGTTAGGTGTATTCAATATATGTTTGATTTATGATATTCTCAACTTACAGTGGATTTATCAGGATGTAACCCCATCATAAGTTGAGAGTCATCTATACTCAAAATAGTACCTAGTATTTAGTAAGCACAATAAAGGTGTTGGCTGTCATTATTCTCATCCTCTTCTATTCAGTGATGAATTTTCATTGTCTGCAACTATACTGAGTGCTAGATATTTTATTTTATTATTATTTTTATATATATATTTTATTGATTTTTTTTACAGAGAGGAAGAGAGAGGGATAGAGAGTCAGAAACATCAATGAGAGAGAAACATCGATCAGCTGCCTCCTGCACACCCCGCACTGGGGATGTGCCTGCAGCCAAGGTACATGCCCTTGACCGGAATCGAACCTGGAACCCTTGAATCTGCAGGTCAACGCTCTATCCACTGAGCCAAACCAGTTAGGGCAAGTGCTAGATATTTTAAACAGGCAAAAGGGCAGCCTTTGAGGAGGTAATTCAGACCAAATACCTCAATACAATGTGATAAATGTGCAAAAAGTTAAAGTGCTTGGGAATACAGAAGGCAGCTTATTATTTGAACCAAATAGACCATGAGGGCTTTGTGGAGGAGGTAAATTTTAAGCTAAATAGTGAAAGATGAGTAAGAGTTCTCAAGACAGAGCATGGAAAAGGCATTTCTGGTGGAGGAAGTAACATACACAAAAGCATAAGACAAATTTTGGGAAGTGATGAATTTGTTTTGAACCTAAGGAATGTCTAAGAAGAAGTACTTAGTAGATAAAATGACAAGCAGGAATAGAGATCTGGGGAAGGGAAAGACTGGAGGATTAATCTGGAAGTCATAGTGTCAGAAAACTTGTCACAGCAGCTCTGAGCTACATGAAAGAATGACCGTGTAGCTGAGAAAATATGAGAGTCAGAGAACCAGGGTGTTGAAGGAGTAGGTATGGGGTGACATACTTAAAACAGAGCTAGTTAAAGAGGTACAAAGGAGACCGAAGAGAATGGTGTTGTGGAAGCCAAAAAGGAAGAGCATTCCAAGAATGAAAGCATGCTAATTTCTTTCTGTCACTATGATTTTTAATGGAATTAATTAAAATACATGGTCTTTTGTTTCTGCTTCTTTCAATTAGTCAGTGATTTCAAGGGTCATCTACATGTAGCAAGTGTCAGTACTTCATTCTTTCTCTGTGTGTGGCTGAATAATTTTCCATTGGGTGGGTATTATACATTTTGTATATCCATTCATCATCCGATGCTCATTGTTGTTATTTCCACTTATGGTATGTTATGAATGCTGCTGCTATGGATATTCATGTACAAGTTTTTATGTGAACATATGTTTTTTAATTAAATTTATTGGGTGACATTGATTAACAAAATTGTACAGGTTTCAGGTGCACAATTCTACAACATATCATCTGAACATTGTAATGTGTATTCACCATCCCAAGTCAAGTCTCTATCCATCATCGTTTATCCCCCTATACCTTTCTCCTCCTCCTCCTCCTTTTCCTACTCTCTTTCCCCAAGGCAACCACCACACTACTGTCCAGGTCCATGAATATTTTTCTCTCTCTTTTTTACCCTTATTTCTCAATCCCTCCACCCACCCCTAGCAAAACATTCCCCCTCTGACAGCTATCAACCTGCTCTCTATCTCTGAGTTTGTCTCTATTTTGCTTATTAGTTCATTTTGTTCATTAGATTCCACATATGAGTGAAATCATATGGTACTTGTCTTTCTCTTACTGGTTTATTTCACTTAGCATAATGCTCTTCAGGCCCAACCATGATGTCACAAGAGGTAAGATTTTCTTCTCTCTTTTTTATGGCCGAGTAGTATTTCATTGTATAAATGTACCATGGCTTTTTTTATCCACTCATCTATTCTCTTGAGTCCAACAACTGGAAATTACCTAAATAATAGTTAATAAAATTATATGTGAGCACCCAAGGTACATTACATGTGTATCGAATAAATCCATTTTTCTAACTAAAAGCAAACAAAAAATGAATAAATATGAAAAAAATAATAAAGGGATAATGGAAAACAATTATTGTTTCAAGTCTTCCCTTCTTCCCCAAAGCAAACACTAATATGCAGATGCCTTGAAAACAGTCAAAAGGGGATGTACTGGTTTTCTTGTGTTAAAAAGAAAAAAGAGCTAAAAAAAAAAACCTCACCAATTACATAACTTAAAGATAATCTTATTTCATCTGTTTGTGGAGTTTTCCATGAATGTACAATAAATATAACTGCCAGTAACTATGTGAATTTAGTCAAAGAATGAAGTAATTGCTGTTCTAGAACAGCACAATCCTATATAATAAAAGAGAAACATGCGAATTAGCCATCTCTCTGTTACACTCAAGCCACGCCCACAAGCCACACCCAAAAGCCACTGAGGAGTGTGTATGCAAATTAACCCACCAAAGAAGGTGGGTTAATTTGCATACACAGAGCAGAGTGGGAGAGCTGGCAGCTTGGGGGGACATGGCTCCCTTGGTTGCTCCCTTGGGGGGACATGGCTCCCTTAGTCACCAGAGGGAGAGCAGAGCAGGAGAGCCAGAGGCTTGGGGGGACCCAGAGCGTGGGGAACACCATGAATTCTGGGAATAGTAGTTTTGGTGGCAGCCCCAGGACCAGAAGCAGAAGCCCAGAGCCTGGGGAGCACCAGGAATGCTGGGAACTGTAGTTCTCCTAGACACTAGAACAAAGTGAGCCTGGAGCAAGTTACTGTTGCAGGTGAGGATGAGGGAAAGCAAAGGTAAGAGACATAAGTAAAATCAGAGTGTCTAGGAAACATTAAAGGGGAGATATCCTAAAACTTCCAGGAAATCTCCACCAATGGAGCAAAGAAAAAAAAGTGCCTCTATTATTCTGTGAGCAAAAAACCAACCTGGTCTCAGACAATTCACTCATATGTTAGCAAAGACAAACAGAAACTCCCAGATTGAAGAGGGGTCCCCTGAGGGCTCCCAGAATGGAGAGGGTGCAGGTCGGGCTGAGGGGTTCACCTCCACCCCCTCCCCCACAACACCATTCCATGCACAAATCTTCCTGCACCGGGCCCCTAGTATCTAATCTAATAAAAGAGTGATATGCAAATTAACCATCACTCCAAGACACCTAAGCCATGCCCATCAGCCAAGCCATGCCCACCAGTCAATCAGAGTGACTGTATGCAAATTAACCTAGCCAAGATGGTGGCCGGCAGCCTCGGAGCTAGGGCAAACAGGAGGCTTCCACTGCACCAGCAATGGAGTTGAAACTGCCTGCCTAGGCCGGCCGGGCCTCTGCTCAAGGTAACAATGTTTCAATTATAGAAGCCACAGAGCTGAAGCAAACAGGAGGCTTCGTTGCCTGACTAGGCCTCCACTCAAGGCAACGAAGTTTTAATTATAGAAGATAAATAAACCCCAGAAACCTGATTCCAGCCAGCGTCGCTGGGATGTTGGGTTAATGGGAGCTGTGGGCAGCCTGATAATGGCCCTCAGCCCCTCACCCAGGCTGGCCACACCCCCATGGGGTGAGGGTCCCCACTGGGGGACTTGGCCAGCCTGCAAACAGCCATCAGCCCCTCACCCAGGCTGGCCAGGCACACCAGCAGGTGGATATCCTCCAAGGGGTCCCAGACTTTGAGAGGACACAGGCCAGGCTGAGGTACCTCCCCGAGTGCACCGGGCCTTTAGTTTAAAAATAAAGAATGAAAACATCTGTGAATGCTCTTGAAGAATTTCCAGTGCTTTCAGTCCCAGGATACCATCTAAAAAATTGTTATAAATCTTAGTTTTATCTTTGCAGACCCATCTGTTCCCAGAGGAGCTCTCCATTTACCTGTCTACCTTTTGTTTTGTGAAAATTTCTCCCAAATAAATGCTTTTAAAATCTGTAACAGTGGTGGCCTCCAATGAGCCTGTTCCCCAGTGTTCACACCTTGGGGGTCCTCTCCCCTGGAATCTGCGATTTCTCTGTGACTCACCAATAGAGTGTGGCCACTATGGAGGTGATGCTGTGCCAGTCCTTGCCTAACCCTTAAGAAGGCCTGGCAGCTTCTGCCTTTGTGCTCCCAGAGACCAAACCACCAAATAAGAATCTGGCTACCCAGTTGAACCCAGTCCTGTTACTGAATCCTACCCCAAACATTGGTTATTGTGTCTTAGTCCACCACACTTTGGGATAGTGTCCTATACAATGATAGATAACCAAAACAAATAAAGGGTTCCTTTTCCTGAGAGAGAATGGTGTAAAAAAAATTGAAGAAATTTAAATGACCTTACCTCAAAGGGATAAGAACAAATTTATTCATGTTTCAAGTTAGCCCTTTCATAATCAACACTTTCCTCTCACAAGTAGAGGGACTGAGATTGTTAAAAGTCAAGTGAAGCAATGCACTTACAATGGACTTGGTTTCCTTCAGCCCACATAAATACATCAAGGCAGCAGCCCCACTCCGTAAAAGCTGCAGGCCCCTAATTTCTCTCTCCATCTGCTGTTTTCATGTGTGTGCTTATGGAGAAGTATATTCAAACACGTACCAGTATTCATTCCTTAGAAAGCTCCTTTATCTATCTTTCCAGCTTTAGCATTCCCCTGGAACCTACACTCCTCAGGGTCTCCTCTCGCTTTCTTTGAATCTGCTCTGTCCTGTGGGCCACTGCAGTCCTGATTCTCTTAAATACTGGTTCTCCGAGTGTAGATCATGGCCCAGCAACAGCAGCATCACCTGGAATGTATTAGAAATGCAAATTTTGGGTTCCACTTCAGATCTACCAGAGCAGAGACTCCAGAGATGGGGGATTTGGTCTGCTGTGATGAGGCCTCCAGACAATTTCTAACATGGCTGCAGTTTGAAAACCACTGCCTTAGGACAGAGATCTGCAAACTTTTTTCTAAAAAGGGCTAGATAGTAAATATTTTAGGCTTTGAGGGCCAAATGCTAGTATTCAACTCTGCTGTTGCAACATGAAAGCAGTCACATATAGCACATAAATGAATAAGTGAGCTGTGTTCTAATAAGATATTACCCATGGGTACTAAGATTGGATTTCATAAAATGTTCATGTGTCACAAAATATCATTCTTTTTATTTTCTAACCATTTAAAAATGGGAAAATTATTCTTAGCTTGAAGGCTGCATGAAAGCAGGCAGTGGGCTGAGCAGGGCCCATGAGCCTTACTGTTTGCAAAGCTCTCCCCTGGAACATTCTGGGTTGCTCTTACTAGGGACACATTTGCTGAAATATCCATCTTTAGTCCAGCAATGTTTTCTTTTTGAGGCCCTGATGTGGTGTCACACTCTCTGGGCCATTGATTTTCCCCGAGGCCACCTCTTGAGGAAATGGCTCCATTTCAGATGCTGGGACAGACTGAGAAATGGTCTGTAGGTGGCCCCTCAGCCAGGACACTCCATGTCCATCAGGAGAACTGACTCCACCTCAAGTCAGTCTTGATGGGAGTGGATTCAGGCCACTCTACTCTGCAAGACCAGCAGTGTGGTCCATGCTGAGCTGGGCCCTCATTAGCCCAAATAAAACAGAATTGTGGAGGAGAGATGGCCCTGCCAAAGTCAGCCTGGACATGGATGATCATGGACCACAGCCTCTGGAGCTGTTCCCTCAGGAGTGGGTGTTCCTGGGGACTGGGGCAGCACTATTTGTGCAATGCTATTCCAAATCACACCTTCAGGGTGGTCCAGGGAGTGAGACCCATGAGTCTTGGCACAGCTGGGAGAGAAAACACAGGGAACCGTGGGCTGGGAAGATAGCAAACATTAGAGTCTTCTAATTTTAAAAGAATAAATAAAATAACACTGAGTCCTGCTGCTCTCTGGGATGTCCACACAGTTCCTGTCTCTTGCCTCCCCGCCCCCTCCCCGGGGAATGCACAGACACCTTGAAGGCTCTGGTGTTTGTGACACCCTGGCCCTAGTTAACAGCGTCCCCCGTCTTGCCCACGGCTCTGGGAATTGCAGTGCTTCCAGGCTCATGAGGTAAAATGCAAAGCAGATGGACCTTTTTTTTTTTTTTTTTTTTTTTTTTGTACTATTAAAAGAAGCAAAACACTTTAGGATTTCTTGTTACCTGGCAAGCTGCGGATTTTATTGTTGTTGTTGTTACATAAGTCAAACAGAAAAGTGTTCAGTGGGGGAATTCCTCTTCCTGTTCTGGAATCAGAATAGAATCCTTCTCCTGAAAAAGATCAGGAACCCTGTCCATATGTCATCTTATTCAAGCTTCCCCATATGGAGCTGGTCTGGGCTGCAGCCTGTGCAGAGATGGCTTCCTAGCCAGTGACTGCAGCACACTGTGTGAGAGACATAGGGACGGGCTGGTAGAACAGTTAGGACAATTGTCATCATTCGCAGTCACCATGAATGGGCACTTGACACGAGAGATAATGAAATAAAGGCGCAGAGACATCAGGTAACTTGTTCAAAGTCACCCAGTTAAGTGGCCAAAACTGATTGCAGTTCCCCATGTATTTGGCTCCGTCTTCCTTCAATGGCTCCTGCAAACCTGCCAGCATCAGCAGATACCAGCACTTTTCCTGATACCAGCACTTCGGGGTACTAGTGCCACCTATTGTTCTAAGCACCTGACATTATTAACTCATCTAATCCCCACCTTTACGTAGTAGTCACCATTATTACCCACATTTACAGAAGAGGCAACTGAAGTACCAAGAGGAAACCATTCCTCACACACAGCTGGTGAGTTACCCAGTGGACTATGAACTCGCGGCCCCTGGCTTTAGATGCTGCCCTCAATCCTGCACTGCGGGCTCTGGAGTGAGAGCAAGGCTGAGAATCCCTGCTTTGAACTTGCTGACCGCATGCTCTTTGGAAGTTATCTAATATTTCACAATCTCAGCATTCTGATTTGTAACATGGGCCTAATATGGTTAATAGTGACAAGTGGATTATCCCTTAAAAGCCTACTTACAGGCAGGCTGTTATCTACTATATATTACAGATCTAAAGTCCATTCAGACACATGGACTTCAAAATCTAGTTTAGTATTTTTTTTTTACTAAAAATGTATGTACAATATAGAATATGCAGTCAGAAAGAAGAAGGCAAGTCTCATAATTCCAGCAGTAAGAGATTAGCACTATGAACATTTTGGTATATAATCTTCTGATCTCTATTTATGCATATGTATAGAATCATTTTCATAAAATTGAGATAATATTGTATTAAGTCGTGTATTATGAACATATTTCCATTCTGTCAAATATTCTTCTGCAATGTCGTTTTAAAGAATATATACATTTTTACACTATAATTTTAAAAATCAATTCCCTATTGTTGGATATTCAAGTTGCTTTCAATTTTCCGTATCATACAATTAACACTTTGATGAAAATTCTTGCATTGAGTGCCTTTCACATCATTTGGAATTTAAGCATCATATTTGAGATCTGCATTTGGGTTTCCTTCTGGGCACATATATACTATGCAACCTTGAAGAAGTTACCCTTTTTGAATCTGAGTTTTTCTCTTTGGTAAATGCAGATAATGATAATTACCTTGTGAAATGTCTGAGAATCATATTGAGAGACTTCACACATACCCTCAGGGTGCAACAGCGAGGTCAAATGAGATGCATATTTTCAAGACATAGGATAAAATTGCTCTGTTACCTTTCAGAAAGTTTGAGTTAATTATATTCTTGCCAGCAGTATAAGACAGCAACCATTTCCTTGGAATCTTAACAACACTGAGTATTAACATAAAAATAAAACTTCACCAATTTGATTGGCAAAAAACACTTTAATGTTGCTTTAATTTGCATTTTTGATTATAGGGATTTTAAAATCAAGGTGTGCCTATGTGAGGCATGTCGTGCCAATGACTGGGGAAAGAGAAAGCTGACAAGTGAGTAAAAATACTTGGAAATGCTTAGAATGAAGAATGGCAAAGAGTTCTAAAATATGCAGCTGATGGGGAGAGACAGGACTGGGAAGAATAACACTTCATAACCACATAAACTATGCCTCCAGAGACCTGATCTCATATTTATAGGCAGTATTTTACCCTGGCTGTCTGGGAACTTGAGGCTGCCAAAATTCAATGCTCAGACACTCAGTCTCACTTGGAGGACAGACAAGGGAAATGGACCTGTTCTTCCCAGGCTGGTTTGCAACATACTTCCAGACTCCTCCAAGCCCTACTCCCTGTGGTGGGGGTCAGCCCCACAGCCTCCATGTGTGGAGCCCTCTGCTTCCCACTGTCACAGTCGTGGGGTGAAGAAGCAGCTGGCCGACACTGCCATCAGCTGATGATGCAATTCCTCTGGAAGCTGCCAATGAGAAAAGGCAAACCAACTGCTGTCAATTAAAGAGCAATCACACACTGGGTCTTAGTTCTTGGCTCTCTGTGGCTTTATTCCAGCTCAGAGGAAAACACGAGTAAGTAAGCAAGATAGAGAAATGGAGCTGAATTCAGCTTTTAGGGCCCTATTTTACTAGATCTCTTAGGTGGCACACATGCCCCCACACAAACAGTAATGAAAAGTATTTTCAACTTTGCGCATTCACCTTTGGATTTATTTCTTTCCTGGGGTCTTTTGCAATGCACTGTTACTCTGACCTGGATCTAGGTCTGCATTTATTCACTAACCTACACTTGACACTGTGGATACAGAGATACAGAAACACAGCCTTGTCCTGAAACTTCTCTCAGTGACCTGGGAAAATTCTTACCCTCCTGCAAATGTTTCCAGCTCAGGGCTTTAAAAAAACGGATACACACAATATTTCAAAAAGATTATAGGTTTGTATCAGGTAATTAGTAGCTTCCAGGTAACAAGTAGTTTGAAAGGCGATAGACAATGGGCTAGGTCAGGTACGGTCCCTGGTGGAACAGGGGCTTTGCTGCTGTGAAAGCCACAAACCAGCCTGTGACCTTCCTCTGCCATGAGTTGCCCACACTGAACACATTTGCTGGTCAGAGTGAGAGAGAGCTGTTCAGCTGTGTGCTCCCCCGCTTCTCAGACCTGCGCAAGATCGTTCTCTCTATCCGTGGACGGGGTGGACCTGGTATTCTTATTGTCCGCCTTCTTCCTCCCAGGACACACCAGTGCCTCTGAAGCTAGGAGAGAACCAACAGAGTCCCTTAGATGCCACATTCCCCCTTCCTTGCTTTTCTCTACTGGCCTCAAAAAATCTTGGGCATTTGCTTCCCCAAGGTTTATCCTATCTAGCTTCCTCAGTCATTGACCCTGCTTATCACATTTCTCTGTCTTGACACCTCATTCATCTTCAATAGCTAGTCAATTCTCATGTCTTTCTGATTTTAAGACCACTTTCCCCATTGCCCACTGAATTCCTCTTATAGATCACCACCCAAAGGTTACCTCCTCATAAATGTCATTCTCCCCCTCTGACCAGATCAGACATCATGCATGTTCTTAGTTCTTTATATCTCTCAATTCTGATCATCTTTATCCACCTATCTACCATTATTGCTCCCCAGGACTCTTGAAACTCAAGGTCTCCACATTTTTCAGTCTTGTTCCTCTTTGATTCACTCTCCCCACTAAACCTACAAGAACTCAAACTACTTCAATGGCTTCCCATTGCTTTGAGGAGAGTCACAAATCTCTAACCCCCCTTTTTGACCCTGGGCCTTGTGCACATCTTTGGCTTCACCTCACTCCACCATTCCCTGGGTTTCTGCTACCCAGGCTATGGTCATCTTTCAGTTTTTCAAACTATCTTTGTTCCTTTTTGCCTTAGGGCCTCTGAACTTCTGTTTCCCACCGTCTAGACCACTTTGCCCATCCCCTACTGAATTCTTCTGAATCTTATAGATCATCACCCAAAGTTTACCTCCTCATAGATGTCATTCCTCCCCTCTGACTAGATAAGACATCATGCATGTTCTTAGTTCTTTATGGAAATTTCCTTTATGGTATTTTCCACTTTACATACATTTATATTTATGTAATTATTTAATTTATGTTGGTAGCCAATTAGACTCTAATATTCATGAATATAGAGACCACCATATTCTTGCTCACTATTATATTTCTAGCACACATCTAATCTAATAAAAGAGTAATATTGAAATTGACCATCTCTATGGGATGCCTAAGCCACGCCCACCAGCCAATCAGAGCAGCTGTATGCAAATTAACCCAGCCAAGATGGAGGCCAGGAGTCACGGAGCTGGAGTAAACAGAGGTTTCCTTTGCACCAGAAGTAAACTTTCTGCCAGCCGACTTGGCCTTTCTGTGCTCCAGGCAACATATTTGCAACATTGTTACAATTATAGAAGCCTCTGAGCTGAAGCAAACAGCAGCCTTCCATTGCACAAGCGATGGAGGAAACTGCCTGCCTAGAGTCTACTAAGGCAACATTCTTTCAATTATAGAAGCCACGGAGCTGAAGCAAACAGAGGCTTCTTTACCTGCCTAGGCCTCGGCTTAAAGGAAGAGTATATCAATTATAGAAGATTAAATAAACCTCAGAAACCTGCTTCCAGCCAGCCTTGCTGAGACTTTGGGTCAATGGGAGCTATGGGCAGCCTAAAAGCCTGAAAACAGCCCTCAGCTCCTCACACAGGCTGGCCAGGTACCCCAGTAGGGACCCAAAACCTGAAGGGACTATGGGCAGCCTGAAAGCCTGAAAATGGCCGTCAGACCTGCACCCAGGCTGGCCACACCCCAATGTGGTGAGGGTCCACACTGGGAGGCTTGGCCAGCCTGCAAACAGCCATCAGCCCCTCACCCAGGCTGACCAGGCATGCCAGCAGGTGGACATCCCCAGAGGGGTCCCAGACTGTGAGAAGGCACAGGCTGGGCTGAGGGACCTCCCAAGTGCACATATTTTTGTGCACCATGCCCCTAGTTTGGTATATAATAATCAGTAAATCTAAACTAATAAAAATGTAATATTAAAATTAACCATCTTTTCAGAATGGGTAAGCCACGCCCACCAGCCAATCAGAGAGGCTGTATGCAAATTAGCCCAGCCAAGATGGCGGAGGCTGCAGCCCGGGAGAAGCCACGCAACACACAGGCCGCAACCGCAGGGGGAGGAGCAGGGCGCTGGCAATGGAGACCTGAAATAGATCCGGTTTCGGATTACAGACAGCAGGGCAGCCTCGGGGGCGGAGGGACCGAGCCAGCTCCACCCTGATGCTGAGGCCTAGAAATCAGTGCAATCGGGGCACACAGCACACAGAGAGGCGTGGCCTCCGTGTGTGCTGTGTGCCCCAATGGATTCCAGGATCCCAAACTGTGAGAGGGCACAAGCCAGGATGAGCGACCCCCCCACCACCGCCGAGTACACAAATTTTGTGCACCAGGCCCCTAGTTATTTAATAAAAAGATGATGAAATGATTTAACAAAAAAAGTTAACTTTCTCAAGAAGTCACAAGGTTTTCCCTCAGAAATAGACCATCTATGTACAAGTCTTCCTGGTTTTGTCACATTGGGGTACTTTGGGTAATAGGATCAAGAAGGCCATTTATCTTTGGTGTTTCATAAATAGGAAGAACCATTTTAGAAATTTTATTCTTTTGTTCCAATTTTGTAGGTTATCATGGAAATTTAGGGTATAGTGTAGGGTAATAAAGTAAATGTGTCTAATTAACTTACTTCTTCCCCAACACCTCTTAACCTTGACCTACTCATCAGAGCTTGTCTCAAATGTATGCAGGCATCCTGTCAGGATTACAGGCATGTTTTCTTGCCAACTCCATTCATTTAATCATTATAAAGGTGTTTCTTTATTTGATATTACTTTGAGGGTTTTCAGTAGTACTGGTCTGGCATTCTATAGAATGCCTTTCAATTTGTGTTTTTCTGATATTTTATTTCTTTCAAAAAATATTGAAATATATTTGACATATAACTTCATGAAAATGTAAAGTGTACACCAGTTGATTTGATATATTTAAGTATCACAATATGGTTGCCATTGTAGCTAAATAAAGGGTATACAGAAACCTCTGTAATATATTTGCAACTTCCTAATAAGTATAAAATTATTACAGAATGTTTTTTTAAAGGAATGCACATGGGTAAGATTCAGCGAGGCAGACAAGCTTTTGTGTTATGTTAGTTTTTGTGTTTTTTTTTTACATTTGCACTATCCTAAGCAGCTTAAACAAAAGGAATTATTGTGTCCATGGAAAAGGCAAGCATATGCCCCTTTGTAAACAAACAAGTACATCTCATCAATTGGATGGCATTCTGCAAAATAGGAAAACATATGCTATTGTGGTGATGTGTTAAAATAACTAACTATAGACAGTGTTGCCTCTCAAGCAGCTTGGATTTCTTAATTGCAAGTTGCTATTGCTCTTTTCCTTTCTCAATTGTGAGCTTTTATCCTAATTGTCTCACAGACTTGCAGTGAGGCTGTTCATTACCATACACCAGCATACTGTCTTGCTAACTGGTTCTCCTTGCACATGGCTGTTGGGATTTGTTTTGTTTTGTGTTTTTAATTGTATGTTTTACTGCTTAACTGCATTTTCTTCATATTCAATCCAAAGTCCTACCTCTGATTCTGGTAATGAAGTCTCTCTCTCCCAGGTCCTCTGGGCTGCAATAATCAGGTTATGTTGCTCTCTCTTCCAGGCATTTGGAATGAGACTCACTCTTCTGAGTCTGTTTCCAGAAAAGTAGGTCAAAGTCATGAAGAATACACTTCCCGAGTGGTAACTTTTTGGTTCATCATTAATCAGTTCCTTTTGAACAATTGGGAAAATATATTTTATGTGTCTCTTGACAGGTTTCAAGCAAGATCCTCTGCTGAGTCCTATGGGGATAATAGATTATTTTATGACACTGGGAAAAACATACCAAGTGTTCCATTTTTGAAATCTGAGATTTCTCCTTTCATTTAAAAATCTTAATAGCTTCCACTTTTACCATTTTAATAAATACCGGGAAATGGTCCTTATGAGTCTATTTGTATAGTTAGAAGAAGTAAGTGTGTTCCAGTAAGTGAGTAGGGGACACAAAAGGGTGTTCTCAGTTCAACAGTGAACAGTCTAATTTCTACCCATTATGTCATATTTATTAAATCAGAGGTGGTACAGGGAAAGGTAATGAACCATGTCGACCCTTTGGTTATAAATTGCTTTTATGTAATCCAGCTCTACAAGATGAAAGATCACTTGGCTACAGCCCATGGTAAAGAGATAGTCACATTATAAAAGAAAGTTTCTAGATGGTAACCCAGGCTTGACATGTAATTATTACCAGAAGGTGTTTGAAGACTCAGGCAAAGATTTTGACTTGTAATCAGTCTAGAATCTTGCCTTGGTAGACCAGGCAGTTGTCCTACATCTTTTAGGAATATTGAATTCAGAAACAAGACAGAACACACTAATACACTTCCCTTGATGTGGCATGTGGAATTTCAAACAGGACTGAGGTGGGCATACTGAAGACCAGCTTCTACAGGGCAGCATAGGTATGAAGTAATGGATATCCACAGCTGAACTGTGCATATCTCCATTAGCAACTAGGCCCTTTGTACCAGTGGAAACACCCCCAAAACAGCCAGAACAGCTACTGCACAAAGGAGCCTATATGTATTTTTACTGTGGAGAGATCCTTTTTCACAACATTGCCTTTCCAATCACCTCCTTACAGACAGAAAATAGCATAATTCAGCCGTTCAATAATACCCATGAAACTGCTTATGCAAGTTTAGGACACCATAAGTATGCCTATTTCATTGTACTTGAGAAGCCCATCCCAAGAAAAATTCTTTTTTATATTTTTAAAATTACTTATTGTGTAAAATATTACATATAGTATTACATATGTCTCCTTTTTCCCCTATTGACCTCTCCCTGGCCACTCCCACACCCCAGCACATGCCCTCACCTCCCTAAGTGTCCTTATCAATTGATTATACTTATATGTATGCACACAAGTCCTTTCGTTGATCTCTTACCCCCCAACCAACCCTCCCCTTGCCTTGTCTCTGACTTTTGACAGTCCGTTCAATGCTTCTATGTCTCTGGATCTATTTTTGTTCATCAGTTTATGTTGTTCATTATATTCCATAAATGTATGCGATCATGAGATGTTTATCTTTCTCCAACTGGCTTATTTCACTTAGCATAATGCTCTCCATGTCCATCCATGCTTTTGGCAGTGGTAAGAGTTCTTTTTTTTTTTTTTTTTTTTTTTTTTTTTACAGCAGCATAATATTACATTGTGTAGATGTACTGCAGTTTTCTAATCCATTCATCTGCTGATGGGGACTTAGGCTGTTTCCAAATCTTAGCTATGGTAAATTGTGCTGCTATGAACATAGGAGTGCATATGTCCTTTCCGATTGGTGTTTCTGGTTTCTTGGAATATATTTCTAAAGTGGGATTACTAGTCAAATAGGAGTTCCATTTTAAATTTTTTGAGGAAACTCTATATGGTTTTCCACAGTGGCTGCACCAGTCTGCATTTCTACCAGGAGTGCAAGACGGTTCCTTTTCTCCACATTCTCGCCAACAGTTTGTTGATTTGTTCATGCTAGCCATTCTGACAGGTATGAGATGGTATCACATTGTCGTTTTGATTTGCATCTCTCAGAGGATTAGTGATTTATAATCCTTAGTTTCCATTGCCCTATGAGCTGTATCATCAAAGATATTTCTAGGACATATGTCTGCTATTTTGCTGTCTATGGATTCTTCTAAGATTTTATTATTTCCCATCTTACATTTAAGTCCTTTATCAATTTTGAGTTTATTTTAGTGCATGGTGTAAGTTAATGGTCTAGTTTCATTTTTTGGCATGTATCTGTCCAAT
This sequence comes from Murina feae, assembly GCA_004026665.1. Lineage (NCBI taxonomy): Eukaryota > Metazoa > Chordata > Mammalia > Chiroptera > Vespertilionidae > Murina > Murina feae. Next base: position 9,718 of record PVJC01009183.1, on the reverse strand, counting down.
TTTCCCAGCACCATTTGTTGGAGAGACTGTCTTGACTCCATTATATGCTCTCACCTCCTTTGTCAAATATGAATTGAGCATAATGGCTTGGGTCTAATTGTGGCTGCTATGTTTTGTTCCATTGATCTACATGTCTGTTCTTATGCCAATACCAGGGAGTTTTGAGAATAGTGGCCTTGTAATATAGCTTGATATCTGGTATTGCGATCCCTCCAACTTTGTTCTATTTTCTCAAGATTGCTGCAGCTATTCAGGGTCTTTTTTAATCCATATACATTTAATGAGAGTTTGTTCTAGGTCTGTGAAATATACTGTTGGTATTTTAATGGGAATTGCATTGAATTTATAGATTGCTTTGGGTAGTATGGAAATTTTAATGATGTTGATTCTACCAATCCATGAACATGGTATATTCTTCCATTTGTTTATGTCTTCCTCTATCTCTTTTTTCAATATCTTATAGTTTTCTGAGTACAGGTTTTTTACCTCCTTAGTTAAGTTTATTCTTAGGTACCTTAATTTTTTTGGTGCTATGGTAAATGGGATTGTTTTGTTTATGTTGGTTTCCCATTCTGTGAGTTCATTAGCTAATCTAATAAAAAGTAATATGCAAATTAACCTTCACTCTGTTACACCCACAAGCCACACCCACAAGCCATGCCCACCAACCAATCAGGAGCAAATATGCAAATTAACTCAACTAAGATGGCGGCAGCCACAGACCTGGAGTTGCCCTGGCAATGGAGGAAGCCAGGGCCTTGTGGGCCCTGAGCTCTACTCAAGGCTACAAAGTTTCAATTATAGAAGATAAACAAACCCCAGATACCTGCTTTCAGCCAGGCACCCCAGTAGGAACCCAAACTCTGAAGGGGATGTGGCCAGCCTGAAAACATCCTTCAGCCCCTCACCCAGGCTGGCCACACCCCTATGGGGTAAAGGTCCCCACTGCCAGGCTTGGCCAGCCTGCAAACAGCCATAAGCTTCTCACCCAGGCTGGCTAGGCACGCCAGCAGGTGAACATCCCCCGAGGGGTCCCAGGCTGTAAGAAGGCACAGGCCGGGCTAAGAGATGCTCTTCCAAGTGCACAAATTTTTGTGCACCTGGCCTCTAGTTTATGTATGAAAAAGCCATGGATTTCTGGATGTCACATTGCTATATTCAGTTATTAAATCTAATGGTGTCTTTAGGGATTTCTATGTACAATAGCACGTCATCTGCAAATAATGAAAGTTTTACTTCTTCTTTTCCAATTTGGATGCCTTTTATTTCTTCTTCTTGTCTGATTGCTGTGGCTAGCACTTCCAGTACTATGTTGAACAGGAGTGGTGAGAGTGGGCATCCCTGTCTTGTTCCTGTTCTTAGGGCAAATGGGTTTAGTTTTTGCGCATGGAGTATGATGTTGGCTGTAGGTTTGTCATATAAGGATTTTATTATTATTATGATCCCTCTATTCCCACTTTGCTGAGAGTTTTTATCAACAAAGGGTGTTGGATTTTGTAAAATGCTTTTTCTGCATCAACTTATATGATTATGTGTTTTTTATTTATCAAGTTGTTTATGTGATGTATCACATTTATTGATTTGTGAATATTGTACCGTTCATGCATCCCTGGAATAAATCATAGTGTATGATCCTTCTAATGTAATGCTGGATCCAATTTGCTAGAATTTTTTGAGGATTTTAGCATCAATGTTCATCAGAGATATTTGCCTATAATTCTCTTTCTTTGTAGTGTCCTTATCTGGTTTTTGGATTAGGGTAAGGCTGGTTCATAGAAAGAGCTTTGAAGTATTCCTTCCTCTTGAATTTTTTTGCATAGTCTGAGAAGGATAGGTTTTGGTTCTTCTTTGAATGTTTGGTAAAACCCCCTATGAAGTTGTCTGGCCCAGGGCTTTTGTTTGCTGGAAGTTTTTTTGATGACTGCTTCAATTTTTCTCTATAGTTATTGGCCTATTCTGATTTTTTTATTCTTTCTGATTGAGTTTTGGAAGGTCATATTTTTCTAAAAATGTGTCCATTTCTTCTAGGTTGACCAGTTTGTTGTAATAGAGTTGCTCATAGTATTGTTTTTTTTTAAATCCTTTGTATTTCTGTGTGGTCTGCTGTTATTTACCTCTTTTATTTCTTATTTTGTTTATTTGGGTCCTCTATCATTGCTTCTTGGTGAGCCTGACTAGAGATTCATCAATCTTGTTTATCCTTTCAAAGAATCAGCTCTTGGTTTCACTGATCTTTTGTTTTTTGTTTGTTTTTATTTATGTGTTCCCCCTTCCCCCATGTCATTTATTTGCACTCTGGTATTTATTATTTCCTTCCTTCTGCTCACTCTAGGCTTTTCTTGTTGCTCTCTTTCTAATTCTTTAAGTTGTAGAGTTAGGTAATTTATTACCAGTTTTTCTTGTTTTTTGAAGTAGACTTGTAATGCTATAAAGTTCCCTTTTAAGACTGCTTTCTCTGTGTCCCATGGATTTTGGATTGTTGTGTTTTTATTGTCATTTGTTTCCAGGATGTTTTTTATTTCCTTTTTTTCTTCTTTTATCTTTTTGGTAACCCAATCATTGTTTAATAACATGCTATGTAGCCTCCAAGTGTTTGAATTTTTTGATTGTTTTTATTGTAGATTTCTGATATTATGACATTATGATTTGAGAAGATATTTGATAAGATTTCAATCTTCTTGAATTTGAAGAGAATGTTTGTGTCCCAATATGCGGTCTATCTTTGAAAATGTCCCATGTTCACTTGCAAAGTTTGTATATTCTGTAGCTTGGGGTGAAATGTTCTGAAGGTCTCGATTAAGTCCATCTGATCTAGTGAGTCACTTAGGATTGCGTTTCTTTGTTGATTTTTACTCTAGAGAATTTATCTAGTGATGTCAATGGGATATTAAAGTCCCCTACTATGATTGTATTGCTGTCAATCTCTCCCATGGTATCTTCCAGAAGTTTTTTAAAAATATTTTTATTGATTTCAGAAAGGAAGGGAAAGGAAGAGAGAGATAGAAACATCCATGATGAGAGGGAATCATTGATTGGCTGCCTCCTGCATGACCCCTACTGGGGACCAAGCCCACAACCCAGGCATGTGCCCTTGACCAGAATCTGGACCATTGAGTCCACAGGCCAACTCTCTATACACTGAGTCAAACCAGCTAGGCAAGAAGTTGGGGTTTTTTGTTGTTGTTTTTTGTTTTTTTGTTTGTTTGTTGTTGTTTTTAATGTATTTGGGTGCTCCTGCACTGGATGCATATATGTTTACCAGAGTTATATAATCTTGTTATATCAATCCCGTTAGTATTATGAAGTGGCCTTCCTCATCTCTTGTTATTGTCTTCACTTTGAGGTCTATTTTGTCAGATATAAGTATTGCTACCCCAGCTTTTTTTAAATGTATTTCCAATTGCCTGAAAAATATTTTTCCATCCCTTCACTTTCAGTTTGTGTGAATCCTTTGTTTTGAAGTGCATCCCTTGTTCTGAGGTGGGTCTCTTGTAGACAGCACATATATGAGTCATGTTTTCTTAACCATTCAGCCACTCTGTGTCTTTTGATTGGAACATTTAGTCCATTAATGTTTAAGGTTATTATTGTTAGATACTTGTTTATAGCCAAGTTTATTCTTTATGCCTGTGCTCCTTCCTCCCTTTCTATGTCTTCTATTTACAACATCCCCTTTAGCATTTCCTGCATTGCTGGCTTGCTAGGGATAAACTCCCTGAGCCTTTTTTTTTGTCTGAGAAGATCCTGATTTCCCTTTCAATTTTGAATGATAGCCTTGCTGGATAGAGTATTCTTGAATTAGTCTCTTGCTTTTCATCACTTTGTATATTTCATTCCATTCACTTCTAGCCTGATGTGTTTCTGTTGAGAAATAATTTGATAATCTAATGGGAGATCCTTTGTAGGTAACTTTCTGTCTTTCCCTTGTAGCCTTTAAAATTCTCTCTTTGTCATTAATATTTGCCATTATAATTTCAACATGTCTTGGTATGGGTCTTTTTGAGTTCATCTTGTTTGGAACTCTCTGCATGTGTGCTTTTTTTCTTCCCCCAATCAGTGAAGTTTTCTCTCATTATTTCTTCAAATAGGTTTTCTAATCTTTGCTCCTCTTCTTGTCCTTCTGGCATTCCTATTATACATATGTTACTTCACTTCATTTTGTCCCAAAGCTCCCTCAGGCTCTCCTCCTGCTTTCTAATTATTTTCTTCCTTTGCTGTTCAGTTTGGGCGTATTTCCTTGTGCTATTTTCTAACTCACTAATTCAGTCCTCCTCTTCTTCTAATCTACTGTTGAAACCTTCCATTGTGTTTTTTATTATAGCTATATCATTCTTGATTTCCTTTTTATTCTTACATAACTTGTTGATTTTCTCATCTATCTGATTTATGAACTGTATGACCCTTATGCTGAATTCATTTTCTGACATATTGCATGCCTCCATTTCATTTCATTCCCTTTCTGGCAACTCCTTTTCCTTCCTTTGGGAGTTGTTTCTCTGTCTCCCCTTTTTTGCTCTCTAAGGGTCCAGGCACTGAGATGCTCAGGACCTGGAGCCAGTTCCTTGAGCTTGGCAGGTGGGGGGCACAGTCTGAGACTCACAGGCAGAACATACAGGGCCTGCAGCCCACACCATGGGCTTGGCAGGCAAGGAGCACAGTTTGAGATTCACCAGCAGGTTGCACTGTGCCCGGGACCTACATGATGGGTCAGCGGGAGAGTGGTGCACTCTGGAACCCACAGGAGCCCGTGTCCAGGGAGGATTGAGTACTGGTGTCTGTGAGTCTGCAGTTGTGGTAGCAGGTCTTTTGCCAGAGTGCCTATAAGGTCTGGGGTGGTGTCTGAGGCCAGTCTCAGTGGTGGTGAGCCTGGGCTCCTAATCACAGAAGCTCTCCCCTCCAAGATGTCATGGTTTCTGTACCAGCACCGGTTGCCCAGGAGTGCTTGCTGTAGCAGGGGCTCTCATCTAAGAGAGCCTGGTCTGCCAGCCTCCAAAAGTCCTACAGGATCTAACTGTCCTTCACACTCACATGCACACACCACACATGTTCACTCCCCTTTCACTCCCTCACTCAGACTCTCTTCCTTACTGCTGTCCTGCTGGCTGCCATCTTAACTCATCTACCAAGAAGAAATTTTTAATAATTCAAATATGATCCAGGGCAAAAGTAAGGAGAAGGGGGCGGGGGGGAAGAAGCTATTCCAATTCTTTTTCTAACCTCAAGTTTGAAAATGTTCTGTCATGTTTCATCTGTTCTCACCTTCATTCATTTACTCATTCATTCATTCCTTTACTAACCAGGAACCGAGCCTATGCTGAGTATTGCAGTTATAATGGTGAATGCTACATGTGAACATGTCACAGGATAAAGAGGAGATGAGCAGGAGTAACCTCATTATTGGTTATGCTTCCTCTTGAAGATTTCTTTTAAAATAACATCATTACAATTGCAGTTGTTTTCTGGAAGTAACTTGTTAACTGAATGGGGAAATGTTATTATTACTCTAGAGACTCAAGCTCTGTTGAGACACACCCTGAGCAAGTACCATGCCAGCAACTTGCCCCAAGAGTTGAACGGTCATGGTTGCTCAAATGAGGGCAACTGCTCTTTGAGGAAGAGTCTTGATAGAAATCTCTGAAGGGATAGTTCCTGGTATCAATGATGGAGAGAGGAGTCATCTGACCAACCTGCATTACCAAAGGAAAATCCTGAGGGAATTCTCCACAGTCCTCTGTGACTAATGGATGGACAAAAGAGGCAGAAAGCAAGTAGGCAAGGCTATGGATAATCTTTTAAATCAAACAAGATAATTGCCAGAACTTAGAGCTTCTCTTGCAGCTCAACATTCATGATGGTGTAACAAAGGGGAGGAGAAGGCTGACTATTTGATGCGTGTGTAACAGAAATGTAGATGGCTCTACTGGATGATGAAAGCCCAGAGAGCAGGAGAGAAAGAAGGTTATGTGCTTTGAATGTAACTTAGCATTTGAAAGTAATTTAGTATTTCATGTTAAATTTGTAAGAAGAAACACCAGAATTGTAATAAAGTCAAGAAAAACTATAGCAAATGACACTCTGGTAATTAGTCCTGCTCAAGATACCACACTCAGTTTTTGTTTGTTTTGTTTTGTTTTGCTTGTTTTTTTGTTTGTGTTTTTTCCAAAGTCCTCACCCAAACACATGATAAAAGATGAGACTCCTGTAAACAATTTCTTCTCTAAGTGAGAACATGGGATAGGAAAAATATGTTCAATGATATGGTTCTCTCAGTTGTGTTTTTCAGTTAAAATTCTGTCTTAAACTTTAACAGGCACCACTATTTGTTCTAGTGTGGCTGAGAACAATGGAAAATCATAGCCACTACCTCCTATAAAAGATTTCTGGAAGGTTCTTGGCAATTACTTACCTTTATCTGGGAGAAAAGCTTCAAAAGGAATCTGGGGAAGTGTAATTGAAGAAGCTGTGTGTATGAGCTTTCGCCTCCATAAGTGAGTGTGATATTCCTTTCCTGCAACCCCTCACCACATGACCACTTGAAGAACTTCTAATCTTTCTCTCTCTTCCCTCCAAGAGCTGCTGACAGAGATATTGGCACCATGTACAACATAAGAGTTGCATCATGTAGTTTGCAGTTTTGTAGGCTGTCCTGGGATATGAAATACTCTAAACCTCATTTTTTGATCATCTCACAAAAGTATTTTATTCAGCTGAGATTCCTATTTCATGGAGAGTGACTCCCTTGGGCTACTATCTCAGGCTTCACACCTTGACAGTCACCCCAAACCTCACTATGTGTAACTCATAGTCTCTATTTTGATGCCCCCCGCAGTGGTATACAAAGGACCCCACCACCACCCCAGTCCCTAATTCTGGGAGCAATAGTCACCAAACATCATATTGACAGAGGTGGACGTCCTGAGATGGTTTTGATAGACCTCTGCACATCTTTCACTTGGGAAATCCTTGGCCCCTCCTTTCCAGCTCTGTGATAATAGAGACTTAATAATCTGAGAAAATAACTTCAGATTTTTTCCTGACTTTTGGATCCCCTTTCCATGGTCTGAGTCTGTAGAACCAGAAGAGTTATGAGCAGCCCCCAGAAAGCAAGTTGGGTGAGGCAGCTGGGAACATCATAAAGGCTCTCCTCCAGTCCAAGAAACCAGGATGCTTTTGAATGTAGAGACCACACAGCTGCATTAGCATCTTCCCGGGCCAGATAAAATTGGGTGTGACAATAGAGAAGGCTGTTTTATCTCCCCTCCACCCCTAACAGCCTGTGTTTGGTCTTCACTGCATGCAAAGGGAGATTAGGATATGGGGGTCAGGAGTTTTCAAAGTTTAAGAACCTTGGAGATAATTTAGTGTAGTTGTTTTCAAATGCCCTTTAGCTATGAAACCCTTTGTTCAGGAAAATCATCCTGAAAGTACATGACTGAGAAAGGCAGGTGTGTTGTGATTAAAGCAGTCATGGGACAAGTCCTGAATCCTTCCATTTACATCCTGACTCAGATCTTCCAGCTCTACATGGAATAGTAGGACAGTCAATGGCCACATGGGACTATTTACAGTTTACTTATATAAAATTTGAAATTCATTTTCACAGTTATACTAGGCAAATGTCAGCACCCAATAGAGACTTGTGACAAGTGGCTACCTCCTGGACAGCGTGGATGTAGAACATTTCCATCCTAGCAGGAAGTTCTATTGAACACAAGTGCTATTGAACAGCACTGCTCCAGAGTCTAAGAGATCTATCTCTAGGAGGCTGCGGAACTTCTAGGACTAGGGAACACAGTGAGAAAACCCTGGGCCTATTGGACGCCTGAGCATGAAGAGAAATCAAAGTGGTGGTGTGATCTGCCAACCACATGGCTGGTTATTGAGCTCTGCCTCCGCCTCAAGTCTCATAACCCACTTCTGCCTGCACCCAACCTTTAACCTCACTGCTCTCTGTTGCCTCCCCAGGATTCACTAGCCACAACCCTAACCCTTTTTCTGACATCTTTGCTGTTTAAAAAGTAGGAATCCAGGTCCCAGACAGAGTGGGGGTTTGGAAAGATACTTTGAGGTTTTTTTACATGTTTAATCAGCTTCAGGCTGACATTAAAACTCACATCAGGTCCAAGCAGATGTGGAGCGAAATCCTGTCAATTAGTGAGAAGCTAATGAATGCTTCTTTGCCACATATACTCTGGCAGGATCTGAAAAGTGCTGCTTTGCTCAGAGCTGCAGGATTGCTTGCTATGGAAACAATGCATAATTATAATGTTGATTTCTTGTTTCTGCTCACAAGCTGGCAGTGGAGGACAGAACTCGCCAGCAGTCACCCCTGCAGTTAGAAAGGAAAGGAATTAGAAAATAGGAAGATACTTTAATTAGTGAACTGAGACATTTTAGATTCTCCGCTTTTCATAGAAGAAGCATATTTTATCTTGCATAACATCTTCCGTTTCGGGTACTTCAAAGTGATCTCCTAGTTGCATCTTGTTATTTTCAATCTAAGTATTATTGTTATTATTACTTACAGTACACAGAAGTTCAGATGAGGGGTCTATTATAGATGAGGCTCTTCAAAAATAGAGCATCCTCCAGGATCTGGTAACTGTCTGTGCTTTTTCTAAGGGCTAGGAACTGGCCCGGTTTGACTTCATGTTTGATACTTTTGCCTTCCTGCCCAAATCATCTGTGGCTGCCATAAGAAAGGTTAATTTATAGGGAGATGCCCTAAATATGGCCAAGCCAGAAATGGAATCTCCATGTATCCAACCAGCCAACATCTCCAGCCAGTAGCCACTTTAGCAGATAGGATATGTGAACTAAGTCTCAGGTGTGGTGATAGGCACAAAGGAAGTTATATAATGAAGAAATCATTATTTAATAATGGGAACTGATTCCTGAATAAACAGTTACAGTCTGGCTTAGTGTAAGTGATGAAAGCAATTGTAAAGAGTGATGAGAGTGCTGAGAAAACTTTAACTCCAATCACTACACTGACATCATGCCACTGGCCCTCTATATATGTGTTATTTCCTTGGCATCTTCACCTGCTAGATAATTTTCATTCATTCTTCAAAGTTTAATTGAGGTCACCTTTACCTGTGATCCTTTCTGATCATACCACCTTCCCAAAGTTAAGCAGAATTGGATGCATTATCCTCACTACCCTTAGGGCAGCTCATACATTTCTCTATTCAGTACGTCACATTGTTTTGTAATTATTTGTTTACTAGGGGCCCGGTGCACAAAAATTTGTGCACTCGGGGTAGAGGGAGTCCCTCAGCCCGGCCTGCCCCCTCTCACAGTCTGGGACCCCTCAGTGGATGTCCTATGATGGCCCCAGTCTGCCAGGCGCCTTTTGTGTGTGTGTGTGTGTGTGTGTGTGTGTGTGTGTGTGTGTGACCACTGGGGACCTACCCCCAGCCGCATCTGAGGCTCGGAGCAGTCCTCCTGTGTGTGTCTACCTGCTGGGGACCTGCCCTCAGGCACACCATGGAGGCTTGGAGCAGGCACCCCCTCTAGGATGATCTCTCAGACTCTTGCCCTCCCCTGCATGTTGTTCTCTTTTTTGAGCTGTGGCCAGGGCTGGGTGCGGCCTGCCTCCCAAGCTTGCCTACTGCCCATCTTCCTCCAGCCACCAGAAAGCAAGGAAAACCCTGCCTCATGGTCAGGCCAGCCTTTTCCTGCTCCCTGATCCCCGGAAGGGACCTGGGAAGGCGCC
>PVJC01009182.1:0-46541 GCA_004026665.1 Murina feae | reverse complement strand
AGGCTGCATGGGGCAACCAGGCCAGCAGGGGGGACAGTTGGGGTTGACCAGGCCAGCAGGGGGGTAGTTAGGGGTGATTAGGCAAGCAGGCAGGTGAGCAGTTAGGAGCCAGCAGTCCTGGATTGTGAGAAGGATTTCTGAGAGAGGTCCCGGATTAGAGAAGGTGCAAGCTGGGCTGAGGGGACCCCCCTCCCATGCACAAATTTCATGCACCGGGCTTCTAGTATAAATATATTAAGTAAAAAGTTAAGAGTCCTTCAAAATGCTATTCCTTGAAGATTAGTATTTACAGCTTATTATATAATCTTTCCAATTTCTCGCTGATATACTTAGATGTATTATTCTTACCATTATTTTACAAAATTGGGGGCATGTCATACATACTTTTATGACATTTGCTTTTTTCATTTAATAATATGTAGTGAACATTTTTCAACTGGATACGTATTGCTCTATCTCATTGTTTTTCATGATTCTTTCCCACTGAATGGATCTATCCAATTTATTTATCTTTCTCTTATTAAACATTTAAATTGTTTTTAAATTTCTCTAATGGGAATCCTGGATTACCTATAGGTACCTTAGGTCATCTACTTTTGTACAACTTTGGAAGTATATCTTAACGATAAATTCCTAAAAATGGAATTTCTGGGTGAAATGGTATCATTTCATATGTAGAGCCACATTGCTCCCCAAAGAAGTGTTAACAATTTGCATTTACACAAACAATGTATGCTACGAGGACACTATGTGATGCAGAGCATTGCTAATTCAGGTGTACTCTGTAGCAAGAATTGGGAAGCTTATTATCTAATTTGGGCCTTATTTCAAAATAAATCTAGACTAGTGGTGATCTCAAAAAAGAAAATACCCCAATTCAAGTCTGGTTGGTCTTTCATCAGGCATATCACAAGTACTCACAGAAAGCAGAATTTAACACGTGTAGAAATAACAGACAGGCAAATTCTTGCTCAATAAAAAAAATTAGACTTCCTAGCATCAGCATTTTCCCACTAAAAAGTGCTTTGTTGGCCAGTGTTGCTTGGTGGTTAGAGCATCGGCATCAGCCAACGCACCAAGGGATTTGTGGAAATTCTATAGTGTATTAGTAGTAGAGCTGAAACTTGACTTCTGGACTCGGGATTCTTAGTCAAAGACTTCTGTGCTTTGCCAAATTGCTTCCTACAGGCTGATGTGCATTTATTAAATATTTATTATGGTGCTAGGTGCTACTGCTGTAGATAAAATAGGCACAGCCTACATCCTTGAAAAATAAAATAAAATGTGCCAATAAAATATTCATTTAAGAGACTTCAGCATAGATAATTAACTTGAGAAAGCCTAATGAACTAAAAACTCAAGGTCTGATCAAATTATTTTTAAATTAAAAATGATGCATCTGAGAACTTTTTTTCTTATGCCAATTAAGGATGCCAAGGAATTCCATACCAATATATATGGTATCATAACCTTCTCAGAGGGAAGGATTATTATATCCATTAGGAAATGAGGGCAGAGACATTAATAATTTACCCATTAGTCACTGAGAGTAAGAATAACTCTAAGATCCCTTACTTCTGAGTAATTTCCAGAATCACATGTTTCATGGGTCCAAATGAACCTGGACCATTCCTGGAATCCTGGACGTATCTGGAAAGTGATCATTACTCTTTATTTTAGGTTATGTTGACCACAAACCTGACAGAACCTGACGCATCTGAGTGGACTCTGCCACACTATACCTTAACCTGAGTTTACTCAGAAGTGGGAACCGTTTATTATTCCTTGGGTGAGGCTGCATGCATCAACAGTCAAGTCAATAACAGATGAATGGAAACCACAAAATTAAAGGTGTTATTGGCATCAAGACCCAGATTTAAAGTGCTGATCCAGGAATGACAATCTCTAAACATTTTCAGACAAGTTAGGAACACAGGTAAGACCAGCTCTGGGCAGATCCCAGTAATGTGACTGGCAGCAACACTATAGTGAGCATTTACCTTGACATTGAAGCCACACCTTCCCCTTTGTGCTCTGGCTATATTTTATGCAAATTTTAAGACACAAAGCCATTTTTTGTTCCAGGTTTATTTTCTTAACCAGCCTCTGCTTCCCTTAACAGGTTACCTTCATTGTAGTAAACATAAAAAAAGAAGTCTAATCCACTTGTGTACTTTTAAACCATTCTGGTTGCCGGTGGAAATGCAGATCCTTTCTTCCATAGTTCTTCAGGTTTTCCAGATATGTAGTTTAGATCCACTAAGAAATAGATTAGCTGGGAGAGCAAGCAGACGAAGGTGAGGGAGGGTCTTCAGAAGAGAGGGAAGGACAGAGGATTTTGTAGGAGAGGTGTCAGACTGCAGTGCAGTGCTAAGAAAGATATGACTAGGTTGATGTGAAATCCCAGAATCACAGTCATGGAGAGTCCTGCATATTGCCAGAATGGCTCACCTAGTAACTCTGTTGTGTGCTGGCTTTGGCTGAGGGAAGTCCATGGGAAATGTGGCCTTGGGGCAAATGCAGTGGTGGATCCAAAGAGACTGGATCTGAGGCTCTTAGTCAATTTTGCTCCCATGACAAGAGGTCTGAGATGCGCATTTTCATGACTGCCTCACTCGACTCCTTGTACCACATGGATCTATCTTCTTCACATAGGTTTGGAGATCAACTCCCTTTGGGGTCCTCTTTCTGAGGGGAAGTTAGAAGCGGGGTAGCAGTACCATGTCTGGCACAATACTTGGTTGAACTTGGTCTATCAACATTCTCCAAGATGACTTCTGCACGGGCCCGATTAGTGAATTAAATGAAGACATGCTGACAGCTACCATCTTTGCCTCCCTTAGATCTTTAGAGGCAGTACTAATCTCTATGTCATCTCCAAGATGCAACATCTATCATTGTTTACTTACTATGTTGGCTGTGAGGAAGGACAGTTCAAAGATTTCTCCTTTTCTTTCCTAAAACGAAGTGAAATAGTCACTTTCCAGATATATCACGGCATAGGCCAAGGGCCCCAGTGGGGGCTTGCCTCAGAAGGTCTCATAGGAAGCATTACAGTATATATTTTCTCTGGTGTTTAGTCAAAGGGTTCAGGTCTAGGAACTGAACAAAGGATCATGACCTTTTATAGGTGTTGCTGCCGGCTCCTTGCTCTCCCATTCTTGCCATCCTCTCAGCCCTCTTTAAGATGTTAAGTAGAAAACTTAATGGCTGTCCTATTTTGTTCCTAGGAAAACCATGCTCTGTCAATCATTTCCATAACTCCTCATAGGTCAAACTTCTTGGTTCCTCTGCTCTTGCAGGTCATTGAGGCAGTTGCCACTTCCTGACTTCTGACAGTTAAATACGACCACTTGGCCTCTCTACTTTGGGGACTCTGTCATCTCCATGAACATTAATGAGCTCAGCAATGTGATGGTCTCTCCTGTCATCCTCCCTGGCCTGCAGAGGAGCCACTACCAACTTTCTTAGTGATGCTGTGCCCCTCTCCATGCATTCCTGAAGGCGGTGGGAAAAAGGTCTTCTGGCCTTATGAAACCTGTGCATTTGAGGACGCCCACTTCCAGGTTTAGGATGAGGGTGAGGCAAGAGACTGTTCTTGCTGGACTCTGAGAGTGAGTGACTCCTTAAATTTTGCCCCTATACATCTCTCTTGCCTCACCCTCATCTTGGTCTTGTCAATTTCCTTTAGTCTCTTTATTTTTATCTCTAGCATCTGGCAGAGCAACTCAGGCATTTCCACTTTGCTGAGTGTTGGTTGATGCTGTTATCAGACTTCTCAGAGCCATCCTAGCTGAGAATTTCCCCTGTACTCTGGAGTTGTCGCCAGGTTTTGAATCCTGTATCCCATGAAAAAATTCTTTCAAGTCAACGAATTCTTGCTTATCCAACTCAGTATTACATCCTGGCCCCTTTCACCAAGTACCCTTGAAATCCAAACCCAGGGTTACTCCCCTGGCTCCCACCGGTACATGCCAGCTAATTCTTGCAACTTCTTGGTGTAGAGTCTTTTTCTTCTTTTATTAGACCAAGCAGGTCTTCAGCTGAGTAGCCAAGAGTGAAGGAGAGTGTTAGATGGATTCTGATGGCTCTCTTGATGTAAGCCAAGGGTTGTGAAAGATTTCACAGAGATAGGTGAACAGAAGAGGGACTATTCACTTTCCAATGGAGGGAAGGGGCCAAGAGCTAACAGCTCTATCTCCATGAGGGACTGGGTTTTTAAGGGCTGCTTAAAGGTCAAGATGGGGTCTCTGGGGCAGAACTGGCATCAGTGGGTGTACAGCATACTCTCTGTTCCTTAGGCAGGATGTGGCTATATCTAGAATAAACTTAGAGACTTAGAGCTAGGTGGAATGAGGGGTAGAAATTTACGTGGGTTAAGTAAAAGATCTGTGGTCTTATATGGGTATTGGGTTAGGGTCTGTCAGAGAGGGCATCTCCTGAGGTGGCAGCTGTTTCTTTATCAGGACAGGCCTCTGCAGCATTTTCCAACAGAGTGGAGGTGCTTCCTCTGACTAGAAATAGATAGACAATCTCTGCAAGTTCCGAGGACTTTGGGGAATTGGCATAGCCAATACCTTCAGGGAACATTCATCCAGATGTTCCCGTCCCATTTTTCTGGGTCCCAGTTTTCCCTAGTAAGTGCCCTCATCTTAGCATAACAGACCTACTTTGGCAGATATTCAAATATCACTGGACTTTATCTGCAACTTTATCAAATCTGCTGCTTCCTTTCTTCTTTTCTACTGCAGGGGATAAAAGCTTCTTTGTAAAAGAATCCCCTTTAACTGATTGTCATTGGCCCTCATTTTCTCATTACTCCTCTGTAGGGCATCAATGTAACTGAGCAATAACCTGCCAAATCTGTTTGATTGCACCGGAATGACTGGACCTGTACCAGTGTTCTCTTCTGCTGGAATGTTTCCCCAAGTCATTGCTGGTGAAATCTTTAGCAATTGGGTTCCCACCTTGTGTCAGGTGCTCTCTATGCCTTACCTGCCATGTAGAATGAAACCCTCTTAATCTACTGTTTGGAGGGAGAGCCAATCCCAAATCCCCATCTTCTGCCTGTTTTCTCAGACCACAGTCTGTAGTCTGAGTGTTGTGTTAGTTTGAATCCACCCAAGGTAAATGCCAAAGTGGGATTAGAAATAAAGGAGTCATTTATTGGGGGAGGGAGCAGGAGGAGTCTTCAGGCTGTTGGTGTAGAAGGAAAGAGGGATGGACTGAGGATTGGATAGGAGAGGTCTCAGACTGCAGTGTAGTGCTAAAGATATGGCCGGGTTGATGGGGCATCCTGAAATCATAGTCACTGCACATTGCCAGAACTGGCCTGCCGTAGTGCCTCTGCTGTGCTCCATCATTGCCTGGGAACAGTTCATGGGAGTGTAGCTTCAGGGCAAATGTAGTGGTAGCTTCAGAGACACAGAATCTGAGATTGTCAATTCTGCTCCCACAGTGGGAGATCTGAGAGGAGCTTTGTCATGACTGTGATGACACATGGCAGACTAGCTGCTAATGACTTCTAGACCTCACTGGGTTAGACATGTTTGATTTTACTGTGAAAAACAGTGGAGAGGACAGACTAGTAGGTACTTCAGAGATAGCTATTTTAGCATCCTTTAAATGACTATTTTCATTTTTTCAAAGAAGAAGAAGGCAAAGGAAATAAGTGTAGCTAAACAATTTGCATCATAGTTAAGTGGAATAGCAAATCTAGCCCAGGTCAGATATTTCAGACCAAAAATGTCTATTCTCTCCAGTTCCATAGTGCCTTGTTGGGTGTCGTTTTGCAGATAGATGTGCTTTGGTATAACTGAAAGTTTCAGTTCATCCAGATGGTCACACTACCAAAATCCCTGTGATGTTTTGGACCTACTGAGGGGACTATCAGAAACAATGCAGTGCAACTACTTCAGACAAAGTGCTTATGACTCCTGCATTATGCAAGTGTTTTTACCCTCTAGGCAGCTATTTGCTCCGTGCTTTCTTTTGCCTATATTTTCTTTCTCTCTTTACCCACCTTACTGGTATTACTAGAGTCCAGACACCTTACAAAAAAGTTTGGTAATTATCTAGGAGATTGATGATAAGGATGTTATTTGTCTTTGGCTCATGTTTGTCTTTGGCTCATCTTCAGCCTGTGTCCTGCTGGAGTATGTGCTCCCCCCACCCCCAATTATCTTAATAAGTCATTATTTCTCTAATGTTTCTTCAAGTTCACCCCCTTTGTTGCTATCTCTGTTTTCTCTCTCCTTTGGTATTTGGGAGTAGTGATAAATGTTGGGTAGAAAAAATAAGAATGGTGGAGTGTAGCTTTGCACATGTTCATTGTACTTTTGGGACTGTGTTCTGATTGTATAATCAGGAGAAATTCCCTGATGCCTACTAGTATATGACCAAGCAAAGTCAGAAAACTTGGTACTTATTCATTTC
This sequence comes from Murina feae, assembly GCA_004026665.1. Classification (NCBI taxonomy): domain Eukaryota; kingdom Metazoa; phylum Chordata; class Mammalia; order Chiroptera; family Vespertilionidae; genus Murina; species Murina feae. The sequence goes on along the minus strand of PVJC01009182.1, from coordinate 40,106 downwards.
CAAAGACACCTTGGATTTATAATAGAGATAAGGCAGAGAAAGGAGAGATTACAACTTGAATGACCCCTGTTCAGGGCTGTAGGAATTCCCTGAGTCTCAGTGAATAAACAGTTATGTGATCTTAGGGTCAAAACAGAAATTGTGCTAGAGTCAGCAGTTGGGATATGCAGGTAAGCTGATAAGCACTATTGAGTTCTCAAACAGATAGGGCTAAAGACTATATGTAGTTTTTGAAGAGCATTTGTCTTTGGTGACATCACTAAGACTCTCTTGCCCTTTCTGTGATCTGACAGTGTATCATAAAGCATTTGTGTGCACTTTCTTTCATAGGCCTTTTCCTGGATTACTCATTCTCAGTGTTATAAGCAAGGAGGCATACCAGTTATATCAATTTTCTATTGCTGCTGGGACAATTTACCATAAACAGTGACTTAGAACAATATAAAATTATTATTTTATAGTTTTGGAGGTTAGAACTCTAAAATGATTTTAACTCTAAAATAGGCTAAAATGGCCCTGACCGGTTTGGCTCAGTGGATAGAGCATCGACCTGCGGATTCAAGGGTCCCAGGTTCGATTCCGTTCAAGGGCATGTACCTTGGTTGCGGGTACATCCCCAGTGGGGATTGTGCAGGAGGCAGCTGATCAATGTTTCTCTCTCATTGATGTTTCTAACTCTCTACCCCTCTCTCTTCCTCTCTGTGAAAAATCAATAAAAACTATATTAAAAAAAATAAAATAGGCTAAAATGAAGGTATTGTTGGCATTGCATTTCTCTGAGGTCTCTAGAAGACAATCCGTTCCTTGTCTTCTCCAGTTTACAGAGGCTTCCCATGTTCCCTGGCTTGTGTTCAGCTTCCATCTTCAAAGCCAGCAATAGAAGGTTGAGTCCGCTTGTCCCATGACCCCTACATTTTTCCTGTTGTCACATCTCCTTCTCTAACTCTGACTCTCCTGTCTTTCTCTTTCACATATAAGGACTCTTGTTATTCCATAGGGCCCCACAGATATTCCAGGATAATCTCCAAATTTTAAGATCCTTAAATTAATTACTTCTGCAGAGTTCCTTTTGCCATGTAAAGAAACATATTTTAGGTTCTGGGGGTTAGAGTGTGCACATGTTTTGAGGGCATAATTCTGCATACCACAGTCCTACCATTGGTCCTTAAGAACTCACATTCATTTAGTTTGTAAAATACACCCACTCTACCCCACAGTCCCTAAAGATATCATCTCTTACAGCATTAACTCAAGTCTAAAATCTCATCTAAAAGTCCCAAATCTGATTATCTAAATTTACTAAGTCAGATATGGATGGTATTCTGGATATGATCCATTCTAGGGAAAAGTTTCTCCCCTGGCATTTGTTGTTGTAGCAAAAATAAACTTGGCTGCCTCTTTAAAACTTTTCTTGGAAATCTCAGCTAAATATTCAAGCTCATATTTTACAAATTCAGCTTTTTAAATAATTGCAGGACAAAATTCATCTGAGCTTCTGCCGCTGTATAGCAAGAATCCTCTTTTCTCCAGTTTCCAGTAGCATGCTCCTCATTTCTCTCCGAGCCTTTGCTAGCAGAGTTCTTACATCCATATTCATAGTAACAGTTTGTTCAAGGCAATTTAGACTTTTTTCTATCATGCTCTACAAAGTTCTTCTGGCCTCTAGCCATTGCCCAATTCTGCAGATTTGTTATAGCAGCACCCTGCTTCTGGCACCAAAATTTGTGTTAATTCCCATTATAACAAATTATAACAAGTGATGTTATAACAAATCACAACCAATTTAGTAGATTAAAACAACATAAATTTATAATCTTTGGAAATCAGAGGTCCAAAATGGGTTTCACTGGGCTCAAATAAAAATGTCATGGAAAGCCTCCTGGGGGCTGCAGTGGACAGTCCATTTCCTGTCCTTTCTACCTTATAGAGGCTGCCAGTGTTTCTTGGCTCGTGTTTCCTTTCCATGTTCAAAGCCAGAAATTGTAGGCTGAATCCTCATAGCACATCTCTCCAGCCCTCTTTCTGTCATCACATCTTCTCTTGTCTCCATCCTTCATTTACAAGAGTTCTTGTAATTACATTGTGTCCACCCAGATAATCCAAAATAACCATCCCATTGAAAGATCATTTAACTTAATCACATCTAGAAAGTCTCTTTTGCAATGTAGGGTAACACATTCATAGGATAAAGATGTGCATTAGGATATAGACATATTAGGGGCGGGAGTGCATTTCAGCCTATCACATTATTGTATAAAGAAGCATTGTTATATATTCCCCTACTTCCTACTTCCTTTTCTCCCATTTAAATCACTCATTGAGAGGGAGAGAGAGAGAAAGAGAGAGAGAGAGGTGATGAGAATCATTGATCGGCTGCCTCCTGCACTCCTGCATGCCGGCTACTGGGGCTCAAGCCCACATCCTGGTTCAGAGGTTGGTACTTAACCACTGAACCATGCTGGCCAGGCAGAAAAGATCATTTTTAAGAGAAAGGTTACACGTGGATTTCTTCAAATAGAATTTACCTCTTAGAATCTCTGTTTTCTTATGAGGGAAAATCACTAGGAAGTCTCTTAGAGCCTTCTATTTCTACAATTTAATAAGCCAAATGTGCCCTCCAGTTTAATTAAATCAGGATGTGAAATGCGTTCATTGTAAAGTAGATCCAAGGCTTATGATCCAGAGCCTCAAGGAAGTTCAGGTCTTTGGATAAAAGAGACACCACACACACACACACACACACACACACACACACACACACACACACACACACACAAACCCTGTACAAATTTAATTACACACGAAATAATATAACCTAAACAGAACAAAACATGCAATTGAGGAAAGGCCTAGAAGTCAGAGAGCAGAGATTAGGAAAGAGACAAAGGGCTGGCACCAGCTCAGTGCTCAGGAGGGATACCTCCTAGCAGTTTTCCAAGAGGATCCAACCCAGGCGCAGGTAACAACCCCATCATCAAACACTTGCAAAGCCCTTCCCTGAGGTTATAAAATGGAAAAACAGACAATGACTCAGAGCCTTAGCTGTGTGTGGGAGCTACTGAAACAAGCTGTCAAAGGGGAAAGGTGGATTTCAACAGCGTCCACCCATGGTACTATGGCTGTATACAAATTAGGGACAGGGTGGAGGGAGAAGTCACAGTCAAAAACAGCGTCAATGATCAAGGAAGTGCCTGCAGGTTACTAGTCAGCACGTGGGTCTGCATGCCTGGCAGGGTGGAGAATCTGACTTCTCTCCTGGGACTTTTTCAGCTTTCCAGGTGCCACACTGAGAAGCAGTTTGCGGCAGCAAAAGAGCCAGAAAAGTCTTCATTCTTGACCTGACCCATTACCTGAGAGTTTTCACCATGTCTCTGGCTTGAAGGAATAGTGGGTGACAGGTCGCATGTTGAAAGAAGCAGGGAGCATGCCAGCCACACTTAATATTGAATTTAATGAAGAGGTGCAACTCATTTTTCCAGAGTTATGTCAGAAACCACGAAGGAACATAGGTAGCAGAGCTAAGCTGGGGATCATTAGAGATGAGACCACTTGTTTGCCTGGAATAATCTGAGCAGCATTGCTGAGAACAAATTTCCACGTGGAAGGATAGGAAAACCTTCCACTCTCATAATAAAGTGAGATGGGATTATGGAGATTCTTGATGTTTATTTCTGCTGTAAGATTATAGAATACTTACCAGTTTTTTTGGTAGGGATGCCACATACCATGTCAAATTCCTGAAACATGTGACTAAAATAATTTTCTTTCAGGCAGTTCTAATCTTTAGCATGTGGGCACCAGATCAGTAGGTTGTCTGGGTTATAAGTTTATGGAGAAATTTGGTGAAAAAGTTAGCAGAATCATTTAGAAGTCTCAGTTGCTCTAACAGTTTGATTAAAATGGTATACTTGGTATGTCTGAACAGAAATATTCAAAATGTCCTTTGATATGAGACGGAGTGAAACAACACCAATTAAACTCCAGATCCTAAGCAAAGATTAGGCCTCCTCATGGCTTGTTCACCGACAGAATCACAGATTTCTTTTGATTGGTTCTATGTGATTGGTTGCTTCTGTATTCCACTCTCAGATCAGAGTTGGATGGAATACATAATTGGAGGCTTCCTCAATTCATGAGTATAATTGTAAAGCAGGATCTATTTTCTTCTAAAAATTTGTTTTTATTGACTTCAGAGAGGAAGGGAGAGGGAGAGAGTGATAGAAATATCAATGATGAGAGAGAATAATTGATTGGCTGCTTCCTGCACATTCCCTACTGGGAATCGAGCCTACAACTCAGGCAAGTGCCTTGACCAGGAATGAAACTGTGACCTTCTGGTTCATAGATCAATGCTCAAACACTGAGCCACATTGGCCGGGCCTATTTTATTTTCTAGAACTTGAAAATCTCACCCAGAAGAGCTAGTGATGCAGAGGAGAGGGATCATAGAAGAATTTTTCTGGCTTTCTGGTAATATAAGCAGTAGTAGCAAAATCAAGTGGCAATGGACTGGTTTGCAGTAGTTGTTGCAACAAGACTGAATCTACAGGGTAGCAGTGGCAGCAATGTTAGAGGTGGTGTTGGTTACCCCAAGACTGAATTTTTTTTGGGGGCAGGTGTGCAAGTCAAAGTGTTTAATGTTCTTGGCAATCTCAGAGACTGCTTCACTGGATAAGTTTAGCAGAATGATTTTGGGCTTCCTTCTTTGCTATGGCTTTTCAGCCTCCTATTTATTTTGTAAGTTACCTAATACCATTTTAATGGGTTCTTTATGCTTGGATTCTGCTGGACTTTGGTTTGCTACTTGTAACTCAGAATCTGAGGTATACTACTGGGGATCTTGTTAAAATGCAGATTCTATGGCCTAGACATAATCAATCAGAATATCTGGCATGTGGGCACAGGAATGTAATTTTTTAAGTATCCTGAATCAAGACTTTTTTTTCTATAGCAAGTGTCAGAAACAGAATTCAAGCCAGTTTAAGTAAAAAAAAAAAAAAAGAGAGAGAGAAAAAGGAATGTATTCACTCATATAACTTAAAACCCTAGGGAGCAGATATTCAGGAAATACTGAATGCAGAGCTCAAGCAGAGCCTTCAGGATTTGTTTTCTCTCTTTCCTGGTTCTGTTTTCTGTGGTATTTTCTTCAGTCTAAAATTTCACTTGGTACCAAGATAGTCACAGTGACTCCAGACCTGATATCCTCTCAGCTTGTGTTCTAGCAGGCAGAGCACTTGTGTTTGTCCTAGAAGCCATGGCTCTGATGGAGGTCTGTGTCTGAAACTATCACCAGGGCCAAAGGGTGCAAAGCTCTAACTAGTTGGCCTGCATGTCTTGCCACCTCTGGAGCCCAGATTCTCCAGGAGTAGATTTTCTCTTTTTACTTGGCTGACAGAGTCAACCTTTTGTTAACCATCTTTCCTAAGGGCTATTTGACATCCTCATGCTTGCAGTTCAGTTATACACTCATTCCCTCACTTATTCATGAATAGATTGGACACTTACTGAGCATTTCGCTAGGCAAAGGAGATTTCAAGTTGAATATGATATGCTCCTTCTTTTAAAAGAACATAGATTTTAGTGGGGGAGATACATAAATAAACCAGTATGTAAATCGATTTGATTTATTATTGAACATCTAATGCTTGGCAGTATTCTAGTGCTGGGGATAAAGCAGTAAATAAAATAAAGTATTTGTCATGATAGAGCTTACATTATAATGGAATAAGGCAGAAGATAAACCAATAAAGAAATAATATAGCCGATAGGGATAAATACAATTGAAAATAGTCAGCCAAGGACTCTCTGAGAAAGCGGTAGAGATGTGAAGGAAGTGAGGGAGTGAGCCGGTGACTATCCCCAGGGAAGCACATACCAGGCAGAGGAAGCATCCTATATAATAAAAGCCTAATATGCTAAGTGTCCGGTTATTGGTTGACTGTTCAACCAATCAAAGTGCAGTATGCTAATGATATGCTAAGGCTGCTCAACTGCTCACTATGATGTGCACTGACCACCAGGGGCAGATGCTCCGACTGGTAGATTAGCTTGCTGCTGGGGTCCAGCTGATTAGGTCTGAGTGAGATGGGCCGGACACACCCTGGAGCCCTGCCATGGTCCCTCCCCGGCCCTGATCATGCACTGGTGGGGTCCTTCAGCCTGGCCTGAGTTCTCTCACAATCCGGGACCCCTCAGGGGATGTCAGAGAACTGGTTTCGGCTGATACCACAGGCCACTTACCTCAGGAAGGCGCCAGATGTAGGGCTCATGGCTGGTGAGCGCTGCTGTGGTGGCATGAGTCATTCTCTATTGAGACTGATTGTGCATGAACCCGCAGCAGGCACAGTGAGGCCAGAATGAGCAGAAGCTGCAGGCGGCATTGGACTGCAGGTTTAGGCCTGATGCCTGCAGGCCACCCTGAGGAACCCCATCCATGCACGAATTCATGCACAAGGCCTCTAGTCCTCCTATATAATAAAAGGGTAACATGCAAATTGACTTTAACAGCTGCATGACCAGAATGACCAGTTGCTATGACATGCACTGACCCCTAGGGGGCAGATGCTCAACACAGGAACTGCCCTCTGGTGGTCAGTGTGCTCCCACAGCGGGAGCTTCACTCAGTCACAAGCTGGGCTGATGGCTGCGAGCACAGTAAGCACCAGGGAGTAGGCTTAAGCCAGCAGGTGGACATCCCCTGAGGGGTCCCAGACTGTGAGAGGGTGCAGACATAAATTACTCTGGCTATGGTGTAAAGGATGGAACCTGTAGTGAGGAGCTGTTACAAATTATCCAGGTGAGAGATAATGGAGCTAACCAGGACAGTGAGTAGAAAGTGGTTGGATTGTGGATGTATTTTGAAGTCAGATCTTGAATGTGAGGTGTGGATTGAATGTGAGGTGTGAGAGAAAGAGAAAAGTCAAGAACAACTCCATAGTTTTTGGCTTGAGCAACTGGAAGAATAACTTGCCACTTACTAAAAAGGGAAAGATTGCTGAAGAAATTTGGTAAGCTGTCTATTAGACAGTCAAGTGCATGTGTTAAGCTGGCAGTTGGGTTTCCTAGTTGAGAGTTCAGGTTTGAGGTTTGGGCTGGAGATACAGATTTGGGCTAAGTCATGGGTTTGGATAAAGTCACTCAGAAAGAGGGTATAGAGCAAATATTCTTAGTGTGAAGTTCAAATGAATGTAGTTGGAGGGAAATATCCAACTGTGCCGATTGATCCCACTTTAAATCTATGAATTTGTAAGTCGTCTTTCCATGGCAATGTAGCAACCTTGTTTCTTAAACTTCTAATAGCCTTCGTCTCTCCTCACACTTAGCTGAAGACTTGGCATCTAAGCGACTGAGAAATCAGGAACAGTTGTAAGAGAACTACTTCACATTCTCACCATCAAATCTACCAGTTACTCGGCATCTGTACACACACTCTGCTTTTATTCTTCTTGCAACAGGAAGACTGTTCCAGCTTTTATATAACTCCACTTAAAACCAGGGGAACATTGTCCCCTCTCATATGCTCAAGGACTTTGCTTCTGCAATCATCCCCTTTCTCTTTTGCATCATCAGTTTTACTTTTTACCCATCATCCCCAACCTCATGCTGTAGTATGTTCTATCTGAAGAAGGTCTCACATGATCCCACAGTCCCATCCCTCTCCCCAATTTATCTGCTCTCTTTTGTAGCAATGCTCTTGAAAGAGTTGTCTATAACCATTCTCTCACCTCTTATTATTTCCAGAACACATTCCAGTCAGGCTCTTGTCCTCTGGTTCCACTAAAACCAATCTTATGTTTGGCAAGGATCATTTTCTTGCCAGATTTAATAAACAATTCTAAAACTTCATCTTAGTCATCCTCTCAGCAGTGTGTGACATAGTTGATTACTCTCTCTTTCTTGATACACTTTTTTTAAAAATAGTTGTTGGGTTCCAGAACCCCACACTTCTGGTTTTCTTATTTTACCAGCTGCTTCCTTCTCAGTCTCCTTCACTGGGTCTTTCTAACTTTTCCTGAAATTGAAAGGATAACATGCCTGTGAGCTGAGTCCTGAGCTTTATTTTCTCTGTTTGCTCTCCTCCCTAGGTGATCTCATCCAGAGTCATGGCTTTAAATAACATCTGGTCAGATATCTGTCTCAGAGAGGTCTTTCTTCTCTATGACTCTGCTATACTGGTTTGTTTTTCTTCATGGCAATTATCACTATTTGAAATCATATATATATTTAAACTTATTTACTTATTGTCTGTCTTCCCCATGAGAACAGGGATCTTACAAGTTTTGTTCTCAGCAACTAGAATAGTGCTTAGGATGCAATAGACTGTAATATATATATATATATGGTCTTTAATGTGAAAAGGCAGTGTTATTGAGGACAATTACGCACTGATTTCTGTATAACAAAATGACAAAGCAGATTTATTAAACAATTTACAAAGGGCAGAAATTACTACTGAGCAGTGCTACTGCTCCCTGCCACCCATAGTGCCCTGTGCTGGGAATATAAACAGGTACCAATGGGGCCTGGAAATCTCTCCCATCCTTTCTTTCCCGATCAGGGATGGCAACTGGTTCCCAATAGCCTGGGCACTGGCCATACGGGGAGTGATTCCTTGCAGACCTGTTCCTGGGTGCACAGCTCAGGGCTTTCAAATACCTTCTGGAGCCTGCACTTCACCTTGCAAAAGAGCAACCACAAAGCTCAAGTATGGGATGCATTTTAAAGCCCAAAAGGAGAATAGTTTGAACACTCCTCCTACCCATCCCAGCTCTCCCTGTGTCACTCTGGCAGCAAGATCTCAACAGACTGAAATAAACACTCCCCCCTGCCCCCTTTTTTTCCCTATTCTTAAGTGTTCAAAGGGAAGAATCATTAGTCTCTAGAGTGAAAAGAGTCAAGAAAAGACACCTGGGAGATACAGATATTTAAGAGGCAAGCAAGAAAAAGGAGGTCAAGCCCTAACCGGTTTGGCTCAGTGGATGGAGCGTCGGCCTGCGGACTCAAGGGTCCTAGGTTTGATTCCGGCCAAGGGCATGTACCTTGGTTGCCAGCACATCCCTAGTGGGGAGTGTGCAGGAAGCAGCTGATCGATGTTTCTCTCTCATTGATGTTTCTAACTCTCTATCCCTCTCTCTTCCTCTGTGAAAAATCAATAAAATTTATTTTAAAAAAAGAAAAAGGAGGTCAAGAATTAATAGAGAAAGAAAGGGGGGAATCTATGAGGCCAACATAAGCAAACTTTCAAGCTAAAGCTTTAAGATAAAGTCAGAAAAGTATTTAGAGTGGAAAAGGAAGGGACAAGGATGGCTTCATAGGTAAATGAGAAACTTTTGTTATTTTGGAGCTGTGGAAAGAGGAACCAAAGAAGTGTGAAATCCCAATGTAGCTGAAGGGACTTTGCTTGGAGGGAGAGGCGGTGATGGAGGTAAGCAGTGGTGGTTGGAGGGAGAAGTGAGGTGCTGCTGTAACAAGTACCAAAATATGTGGACGTGGCATTGGAACTGGGCGGTGGGGAGAGGCTGGAAGAGTTCTGAGGTGCCATGGGGAAAATATGGACATTAAGGGAAGTTCTGGTGAGTGTGCAGTCAGAAATAGGGAGAGCTGGAGAGAAAGCTTCCTTCTTCTCTAGAATTCATAACAAATAATGAGCATAATGTTGGTAGGAATAAGGACATTTAAGGCCATTCTGGTGAGGTGTCAGATGGAAGTGAGTAACATATTACAGGAAATCGGAGGAAAGACAGTCCTTGTTATGAAGTGGCAAAAGACTGGCTGAGCTGTGTTCACCTTCTAGTGTTTTATGGGAGGTAGAACTTATCAGCAATGAAACTGGATATTTAGCTGAGGAGATTTCTAGGCAATGTATAAAAGAGTGGCTTGGTTAATAGTAAAATGAGAGAAGAGAGAGGTGAATTGAAAAAAGAATTGTTAAACAATTCCAGAACCAGCACTTGAAGGTTTGGAAAAGTTCAGCATACCCATTTTGAAAAAAAAAAAAAAAAAGAGAGAGAGAGAGAAATAACTGTTCTGTTGTTTAAGACACCCAGTCTACGATATTTTTAGAGCATTCCATGCAAAGACCGTTTTTGGTAGCCAGTAACACCTGGAGAGGTGCACTGTGGGGCATCACGTGCTGGCTGTTTCCACCCTCTGGATTCACTTCCGTGTTTTGCTCTGAGTCAAAATGGTGTGGAAACTGGTTCTTCAAAAGATTGAATCTCTTACTTGGTCGTTGCCAGGTAATTAATTGTTAAAGTAGTTCATTTTCTCATTTCCAGAGGGAAGAAGTTCTTCTGGGACAAAGGAGATGCAGCCGAGTGAAAACGTACTTGGCCTGGAAATGACCACGATCTCTGCCTGACCCAGAAAGGAGATCTTGCATTCCTGCCTCAAAGGGAGGTTTTAAGCATAGAAATGTGGAAATGGGCAAGTAATTCCCCAGCCTCCGGGCAGGCAGAGGTGCCAAGGCTACCCAGAGGTGGGAGTTTATAAGAGGCAAAAAGACATCCTGAGGACAAGTTTACACAAGAATGCTCAGGGAGGGACATAAAAGGAGGCGAGGCAAGAAACCTCAAGATTAATTTGGCATCTTGCAAATCTTGAGAAAATCTCCAATCTAGGGCTGTCAGAAAGCCTTCTTGGGTCATCCTCAGACGCTTGCACTTGCCTCAAACCTGCTCCTCATTGGATGTGCAACTCCCACCAGACTTTAGATGCTCAACCTTGGCGGCATTTGAAGTAAATCATTTCTTGCTAGTACTTCCCCCAGGTGGGAGGGAGGACTCTCACAAGCAGGTGCAGGCATGGCTAAAGCAGAGCTGTGGCCCTTCCAGGCAATATGTTGAGGAGAAAAGCAGTGACTTTCCTTTCTTCAGGCATTCTTCCACCCCACTCCCACCATGAACAATTTTGGAGGTTCTGTTGCATAATCAGGTTAAATGTTCATTTCTCTATTTCACTTGTCTATTGACATCTGTTAAACTTCTAAGGAAAGTGATACCTTTGAGAGAAAGGTATGGGTTAGTAAATCTATGAGGCTCTTGTTCTTTAATTCTTGTTAAACTTTCCACTAAAGCAGCTAAGGATCCTACCCTCGATTTAATACCAAATTTGTTTTAAAAAAGCATTAATAGTTTCATACTTCTAAAACCTGCAAGAGGTTGTACTTTTGTTAAAAGAGGAGTATTATTTAGCCTTTTTGAGGCAACTGCAAGATCATTAAGAAGGTAATTATCTCCCACTGGCTAAGCTCCAAAGATGAAGATAGAAACATTAGCAATCTATATATATAACGCTAATATGCAAATAGACCAAAAGGCAGAACAACTGAACTGGTTGCTATGATGTGCACTGACCACCAGGGGACGCATGTGGAACATGGCAGGCGTCCACGCAGCAGGTGGCAGAGCATGGAACACGGTGGGCATTGGCCATGGCAGGGTGGTAGAGCAGGTGAGCGGGGGCACCAGATCAAGGCGCGGTACCAGTTACTGTCATTGGGGTGAGCCTCTGGTGGTTACTGAAAATTCTTTGCTCCTGCATGCTGTGATCCCTCCTGGTGCCCAGTGCCAGTCCTGATTGCCCCTCAGGGCTTTTCCACCTCCCCCTGCTCCTGAGGGGTGACTGGGGCAGCAGCAGCCACTTGCACCTGTTGCTGGTGCCGGCCCCAATTGTCCCATGCATCAGTGCGTGTGAGCAGGGCTGGTGCTGTCAGTGTGTGGGAGCGGTGGTCGTGGGAGCAGGGCTGCCACTAGATAGGGGACCAGGGGCCGTGGTGGGATGGGTGGGGCAGGGGCATGGAGGATGGGCTAAGACCTGCCCCTGGGCCCACTGCAGCCTCATGGCCCACAGTTCTTTTCAAGGTGCACAAATTTGTGCATTGGGCCCCTAGTATTATTATAAATGTAGTTTTATCAATGTGGCAACATTTTGTCCATATGGCTTGTTACTATTTGGAGATATTAACGATTAATGCACTTCAGTTTGATAAACAACTACTGCAGTTTGTTAATGCTTTTACTGGCAAAAATTATCTGGACAGCATCTTCTACTGTGAAGGACAAACCTAGTCTAAGAACAAATGCCTAGCAAAGCAAATTAAATGTGGCAATGTTTGGACAGTCTTATAGCACCAAGAAGAATAGTATGTTTGCCACCCAATTGACAGGTTCTACTTGGATGAGAAAGGTTGACTGCTGGATGCCACACAAAATACTGGAAACAATGAATTCCAGAGAACTGATAAGATTGTTACACATGCAGAAATTCTGCTTGTAAACATGATTTCTGCAGGAAATATATCAGTCAACAAAATAAAAAGTTGTCTGGTCTTCTTAAGTCACAGTTCTCTGAACGTGGTCTCTGGACCAGCAGCATTCAGCTTCACCTAGAAAACTGTTATAAATGCAGATTTCCAGGATTTCCAGGTCACACTTAACCTTGTGAACAGAAACTCTAGGGCTGGGCCCAGCAATCTGCATTTTAACCCATTCCTTTGGGTGATTCTGATGCATTCTTACTTTTGGAACCACTGTCTTAAACCCAAGTCATTCCAATCCTAGATAGATAGCTATACCAGAATCATATATATATATATATATATATATATATATATATATATATATGGCCCGATGCATGAAATTTGTGCAAGAGTCGGTCTTCCTTCCCCCAGCTGCTGGCACCGGCTTCCCTCTGGCACCCAGGACCCAGGCTTCCCTCATAGCCTTGGCTTCGTCCTGAAGGACGTCCAGTTTAAGTAGCATATTTCCTTTTATTATAATAGATAATAGATGTGTGTATATATATAAATATGATTCACTTGTATATATTTGCGCTCATATATATTTTAATTATTTATTAAGGTAAGTTTCCCAAAAGTAGCTTTTCTGGGTTTAAATTTATACTTTTTTGGGAGAAGGGGGAAGCAAATGTGTGTGTGTGTATGTGTGTGTGTGTGTGTGTGTAACCAGGCATCAAGCTGTGTGCTGCACAGACTTTTCCACTGAAGAGGAGTGACTGTGTATCTTCTGGGGTCTGAGTGTGTGTCTCCAAATCCCCAGCTGCAAGTGTGAGTTGTCTTTGATTTTCATGTTTTACCTTTAAAATTCATGCTGATTGTTATGCTCTAGTTTTAAAGAATATAAACGTAATGTCTAGTAATGCCTCTGATCTTTGAGGGAATTTGACATTCCAGGAAAGTGTGTCAAGAATATCCTGTTGCTCATGAAACTCTCATTACACGACCCTGCTTTTTGTTTGAACAACACATAAAAGGAATACATTAACAAAAACTAATTGTTAATCAAGAAATAGCTGTCAACCAGGCATTGGTCTAGGCTAGCATGGAGAATTACAAAGAAGTTGAGAACATAGTCCTTGCCTTTGAATGGCCTCTAATTTATTTGTTTCTCTTTAACAAGCCCATCAAAGCATTACCCTTAACCTGGTAACTGACAGGGCTAAGGTCTATGATGAATTTGGTGGGCAGGATGGACAGTCCCTGTTGGTATTCCTTGCACACGTCCAGAGACTTGCTAATGGGTGTGTTTTGAATTCTGAGGAATCACCATTAGCATCTGTAGCATTTTAGATTCTGGGAAGGGGATCCGGTACCCTGCTGACAAGAGGACAGTGTAATGAAGAAGAAAGGAGTTTTCTATTTTCACATTTGGGATGAGTATAGTTCAAGACGTTTAATGAAGCAGATCCTATATCAACCTAGGACTTCCAATTCAGTAGATTTTTAGAGACACATGATATTAAACAATTTAAAGTTAAGGAGAGAAAGGAAAAATATCCACAGGAATGGCTCTTAGCAGGGGTATAAAAGTCACATTCAGAACTCATTCTGTCTGCGGCTGGGTCTCCATCCTCCTTTCAGAGACCCCGATGCCAAGAACAATGCAGATAAATGTTTGCTGAATAAATAAATGCTTGCTCTGAATAATGAATCAAAGGTTCTAAGTTGTATGTAGCACTCTGTGCTTACTGAAAGAACAAAGGCATGCCCCTTTGTTTGAATGAAGACCTGTAATATCAAGGATGTATATAGAACACGTTTGCTTGTGAACCTTACACAAAACAAGAGACTTTTTTCATCTTCTGAGCTGTGTCTCCCTGTAGCTTGGTTTTTCCTTGGATCTTGCTCTCTAGCAGGAAGGGTGCCTCGTGTCTGTTCTGTTGTCCTGACCCCAAGCTGGGATCCCTGACCTTTGCCCAGCTCCTTTGCTTAATGTGCTCCTGACCTTGAACTCATGTTTTCCAGTGGCAATTTCAATGTTTCTTCTGACACTTCTGTTCCTTAGCTAGGAGGCACCTATATTCTTGCTCTAATCTGAACCTTGTAAGATGATTAGTATGACTCTCCCTCACTCATTTTGCCACCAGAGTAGAAGACTAGATATCTTAATTCTGAAATATCTTTGCCCAAGTTATCATCCAGAACTTAGCTGAAGACCTGGTAGGGGAAAGGGCAAAGCATAAAGCCACACTGATGTGCAATAAGTTAAGCTGCCTTTGACTTGTTTTACTTATTAAGTGGACAGAATTGGAGTAATCATAGTCCTTGGTTCATAACACATTATTGTCATTGTTTCATGAGTGGCTCTTTTATTTATTTTAATTGTTTATTTATGCTTTTAATAGTATAATGGACAATGAATCTACCCAAGAGCTAACACATTACCAATACCTGGTTTGTTTATTTTTGTTTATATATTTTTGAATTTCTCTTTTTACTCATAACAATGAGACCTTTGGCACCTATGAGGTGAAGTGGAAATCTTTACTTAAATATAATCTAGTCTACATAAAAACGAACAAGGCCCTCCAGGGCTGAACTGCTGGGTGCAGCCATTCACAAAGGCAGTTGCATGAGTTATAGAATGGAAACTGAAGGCCTGGGGTGGAAACTCCAGCAGGCAGAGGTATGACTAAGAGTTGGAACAAGTATTATTTTGACCTTACTTTATAGGGGCAGGTTGGTGTGGTATTGCCAGGGCGCTGCCCGACAGGGCACCCGCTTCCTTAAAGGACAAAGACGGTGAAAGCTGCCATGTGCGTTTAGTCATACAAGTCAGTGAGTTACTTAAGGGCGCTTTTAACATTAACAAATTAGGACTAATTCAGAGGATTTAGGATGCACTTGAATATATTTTTTTTATGTTTCATATTGACACTGGATTACATGCTGGTTGGTGAGCTGCTGGTCTTCTCACAGTTAACCCCGACCAGACTTTTTTCTCTTGAAGTTTCTGACTATATAAGACAGGTTAGCAAAGGAGCCCTTTAGTTTAGTGATTTAGTTGTTTGTTGATCTGGACCAGCAGAGGAATTTATTTCCCCTGCAGCTGGCTGCAGTCTTACATTCTTGCCTGAACACGCCTGGATCTGGAGGAAAAATCCCATCTTGCTCTACAGAGCAACTCTCCACATTGTCACTCCTCCAGGATGGGTGGCTTTCTGGTTTAGAAGATTTCACAGCTACAGCTTTTCCTGAAGATAAAAATTACATGCCAACGTCTGCTGAACTATAGCTGAATTTTTTCCTTGACAAAGTAGCTAATTATAAATGATTTGGGAAGGAAAAGGCCCATGATTATTCTTAACCGAAAGAAGTATTGTCCTTTATGTTTTCAAGAAGCACAGTTAAAAATGAATGAGATGTACTCATTTGGATTCACATGTATAAAAACATCTATTCATAGGGAGGTTTAGTGAGCATTACCTTCCTGGAAAAGTGTCCTAGCTCAGGTCATGCCATTAGCACCACCTAGTGGATCACACAGGCACCAAGTCAAACTCCAGATCACAAAGTCAAGCTCCAGGGCAAAGCCTCCAAAATGTTTCCTTCGACTGTGGGGAAAGTTACAGCCATCTGGGACTGGCTCCTTTGTGACTCATACTTTCAGCTTCAATATTTTTTATGAAGTTGAAAACAGGGAACATCAGACAATATGTCAGAGAAAAGAGTGGACCAGCACCTAGATTGTGTGGAATACTATGTATAGGGAGACTAGAGAAGGGAATTAGCATTTGTGGCATAGCTGCTACTGCATACTATTACTGAACACCTACTCTGCACCAGGATAGGTGCTCTGGTTGTGTTTTCTTGAAGGAGGGAGTGGAGTTGGGGTTTTCTCTCACCAAAGATTGGTAGCCTTTGTTGTCAGATAAGTGAGTGCCATCTGGGAATCGGGCAACTTGTGATCACCCAGTGCATTGGCTAGTAAACGGTGGCTGAAGCAGTTGTACATTTTTATATTCACTCAGTAAACACTGGGAGAGTGTTGGCTGTGTGCAGCGATATGACCATTTCTTGAGATGGTTTTATTTTCACACTCATTGCCTTCCTTTCCTCATTGCTTCCAATTCTGGTGATTGGGCCTGAAATTCCAAAGGACATGGAGTCAGTCCCTCTTTATCCAACTCTAAAACATTTCATTGAGTGCTCACAAAAATCCACAAGGTAGGCCCCAAACCCAAATTATCCTCATTTTACACGTGGGAAACAATTGAACAGAGAGGTTAAAAAACTTGCCAAGAGTCACACAAGTAGGGAATGGCTGAACTAATGTTTTAGCCTTGACTTTTCTGACTCCCAGCCTCCACTTTTTCCTACACACACCATCGTCTTGTATGTATACGGATTTCTACAGGGATCCTATTGCATTTTGGAAATAATTTGATAAAATGTGATTAACATGTACATTTCCAGGACACAGACTCTCCTATTGTGTAAGTATGCTCTACCTGAACAGCAACGAAAAACATGGACATTCTTAGGCTGTCATTAAAAAATACCCCAGAGGAAAAGGCAGGGTTCTGTTTTCAAAATGAAGTGGTGTCTGCAATAAACAGAACCAAGCCTAATTACAGAACATTATCCTTCAAAATGCCCATGAACGGGTGGGGAGTGGGTGAGGGGGGGGGGGCGGTGAGTGGAAAGGGCAGTGCAGAATAGGCTCCGGAATGTGGACACACTGCCATGTTCATTCTGAAGGGGACTTAGGAGCCACACCTTTGGTTTCTTGTTCCCAAGTACCATGCCAACCATTGCTCTGGGTTTCCTGCCTTTCCCAGAGACTCCTCTAGATTCTGTATTTTCCAGGGCACCAAGACCCTGTCTGGCTTTCAATAAATGTTCGGTAGCAACAATAACACAGAAGTGACTGTTTATTCAGATGGAAATTAACAGGGATGAGATAACATTCTGGATTTCTGTTTCCCACCCTAAGAGTATAGGTTTAAGCACCAGGAGGGAGAGTGGATTTCATACACACTTCTATTGTGGAGCAAGATTGGCAACACGTATCTTTGATAGGTTCTTCATTGTTTTCAAAATTCTCTCACATGTATTAGCCCCCTTAATTAACCGAACACCCATAAAGTGAGTAGGAAATATTTATTTCATTCTACAAATGGAGCTCAACGGGATTAATTGATTTGCCTACTGTTGCAGTAGTTGAACGTGTCTGAATTTGATGCAGGCTCTTGACTCATTTTTAATTTTTTATTCCCTTAACCACAATCTGAGACTCTGCTGTAGCAGAAAGCTGGCTTTACCCTAGAAACCCATGCTCTGCAGGGTGGTGCAGTGGCCAGAATGCCAGGAGTCTGATTCCAAGCTCTGCCTACCACCTGCCTCAGTCAAGTCGTTTAGCCTCTCAAGTCTCAATTACTGTATAGCCAGGACTTCTAGTTATTTGTGACAGAAACTCAATCTGAAAGGGATTTACTGTTGATACAACTGGAAAGGCAGGGTTGCAACACAGCAAATGGGAACCAAGGTCTTCCTGTGGCTGGGGCTCCTCTCTGCTTCTCAGGGGTCCCAGTTCGAGGCCCTCCTACAGCAGTCTGCCTCTGTTGCTGTATTTGAGTAGTCAGGTGCTGACATATCTACAGCTTTGCTATGAGAGGTAGGGGCCCATCACCCCAGTTACCACTCAGGAAAACCCAGGTCAGAGCTTCCTCCCCCTGGTCATGTCACCCTAAGACAGTGACCAGCAGTGTAAGCTCTTGTGATGGCTCAGTTTGCGCCACTGGCCCAGGAGGCACAGGGCACCACATTGGCTCCAACTGAACCACATGCCTGGGGTGAGGGAGGAGGAGTTTCCTAAAAAGAGGGAGGCTGCTACTGGATAAAGAGGAAAGGGGTTCTGGCAGATACAAACAATAGATGTGCACTATGGGCTTTTAATCTGCGAAGGAGGAATAATGATACTGACTTGTCTAGATTCTTTGGTAGAATTATTGATGCACCGAAAACTATCGAATCTACACAGTCAGTCCTGATACCTTAGTAAAGCTCATTTTCTTTCTTTCTAAAGGAAAATGTCAAAAAATTTCTATGGCACCAAGACTCCTTTATTTGCCCTCTGGCTTGCCTCTGGAGCCTTCTCTCTTTCCACTCCCTTCTGGAACTCAAATCGATGATCTTATTGAACTCTCTTGAAAACAGCATGCTCTCTCTTGTCTTCGATCTTAAAGTATGCCTCGCAGGTAGTTGGTTACTCTTAATATATCTTGAATTATTAATTAAATCACTAATTAATCAGTAGCAGTGTCTGGCCCATGGTGGGTGCTCACCAAATAGAAGTTATTATTATTTTTCATTTTGTCTATAAACTGCCTGTGAACTGTCAACCCTATTGTTACATTAATCTTATTAGGAAAGCTAGCTGTTACCTTCATAGACTGAGTGTCTAGCTGTGGGGTTGAGGGCAGGGGATGTGTATTTTTGATGGAGAAAAAAGGTCAGAAATATGTTAACATGACCTTATTGGCAGAGGGCAGGGAAGGATGAGCTGAGGGAGGCCAGGGGGATGTGAGTGGCATCGGGGAGGTAGGCCAGGGTGGTCCAGAGGCTCAGTGCCATGAGGAGAGGGAGAGAGAGATAGAAACATCATTGATGAGAGAGAATCATTGATTGTCTGACTCCTGCATGCCCCACCCTGGGGATCGAACCCACAACCTGGGCATGTGCCCTGTCTGAGAATTGAACTGATACTTCCTGGTTTCATAGGTTGACACTCAACCACTGACCCACACCGGCTGTGCTAAACTACTTTTAAAAGGCAATTTTTAGAAAGTCTATTTTAGAGATAATACCAAAAACTAAGGCTCATTACAAGACTGGATTTCTTAGTAAAGAAAGGAAGGTGAGTGTAATGAAATGAGCAAATTTTATCTTAGAAAGAAAAAGCCACAAGAATTAATTCCTGTGAGACGTAGGACTACATTTCACATCTAAATCTATTTTATATTTCTGATTAGCAAAGCACTGAGCTAAATCCCCACAAGACCTGATTACAGCAAGCTCTTGGACTAGTGCTTATCTTTAATTAAGAGTATTTTCATCCACGCTAGCTATGTGGCTTCATGATAAAGCTTTGCAAATTGTACCATAACCTGGTAAAACTGAACTGATTTAATACAATGATCTCCCCAGTGAGTTAGAGGAGAGTCCCAAAGAGAATCCAGAGTTGGCTGGTGTTATTTGGGAAAATGATTTTACGGTCAATCCAGGAACATGTCATCAGGTTTCTTACACAGATTTGTTCCTGGGAGACGGAAACCAATCCCTTTCAGTGAGTAACCTTTGGTTCTAGAAGTCCTTGCAGTTCTGTGTCTGTTCATGGATTCACAGAAGGGGTGAGGATCAGAGTCTCTGCAGTCATTCTACCCACCTTCACTTCTCCAAAGCAGAGTTAGCTAAATTCATGTTTTATGCCAGTTCACTTTTCCTTCTAAAGTTTCTGTTTTACTGAAACAGGTCATGTTATGTCCTCTGGAACCAAAGATGAATTCCCATTTGTTTGCATGACTCCTATCAGACATTGTGGGGCCCCTGTCCAGGGAACTCATGGGTACCCAGCACCAACATGCATGGTATGGTCATGGCTGCCCCAGCTCGTCCAGGGTCAGCAGCAGCAGCACTCATAATCCTCTAGGCTGGGGAGAACATTGTGCCTCAGATTTTGTGGCTAAAGAGGATCTCACTAGAAAAATCCCATCCTGTACATTGTCAACTTTCACTGATTCCTTCAGTTAGCGCCCAAGGAAAAGAATACTAAGGTCCTGGGTTCTTTCCCACCATAAACCTGTGTGTTGTACTCTTTTTTTGGTGTGTGTGCCATATTTTATTCTGAACTTCATTTTATTTATTTATTTACTATAGGCCTGGTGCACGAAAATTCGTGCATTCAGGGCCAGGGGGAAGGGGGGAGGTCCCTCAGTCTGGCTTGCACACTCTCCAGTCTGGGACCCCTTGGGGGATGTCCACCTGCTGGCTTAATTTCTGATTGGTCCTTTCCATTTTTTTTTTTTTTGGCATTTTCATTAAGATCCTTGAAAGTCTCACTAAGTCCCTTGGAGGTTTCTAGAAGATTCTGTGGTTTTGAACTTTATCTCCAATAGTTTGCTTTCTTCCATTTCTTTCATTTGTGACATTTTCTTTGTCTCTGCATTTTGTCTGCTTCCCTGTGTTCATTTCTATGTGTTGAGTAGCTGCTAAGTCTCCTTGAGTTGATAGAGAGGCCTTGTGTAGTAGGTGCCCTATAGGGCCCAGTGGCTCACCCTCCCCAGTCACCTGAGGTGGACACTCTAGGTGTACCACTTTGTAGGCTGTGTGCACAGTCTTGTAGTTGAGCTTTGATTGCTGTTAGTGTCACTGGGAGGAATTGACCTCCAGGTAAGTTGGCTGTGGAGACCAGCTTCGACTACAGTGGGAGAGCTATTGTGCAGGAGACACCCTTATGGAGCAGGACTTGCTTCAGTGGGGCTTTGTGCTCACTGAGTCTTGCCTCTTGAATGTGTCGCTTTTGGATATGTAGAGTTATAATCTGGTAGGGTCTCACCCTGAGCACTGGGTACACTGGTTCTTGGGTCTCCAGGGAGGTGCTAAGTCAGCCACTGCCTGGGGCCGTCCAGCAGGAGCTACAGAGACATCTGCAGATTCCTCCTCTTTGTATTGCATTTGGAAGTGCCCAGATAAGGCCCAGCTATGAAGCAAGGCAGGCTGGTGCTGGTGCAGGGTATTGCATCTTTTATTGGTAGATTTGGGGCTCTCTGACGCAGCTGCAGCTTGTTTGACAAGTTTTAACCTGAGCAAGGACAGGCTATTTATATGCAAAAGCTGCTGCACACAGCTTGGGTGGATTATAAATTGGATGAGGTGGGGTCTCAGGGAATCACCAGGATGGAGCAAACAGAAATGGTTGCCAGTCAGCTCACCAGTGAGGTCCCAGCATGGGAACACGGACCGCTGTGAACACTGAGCACTAAGCATCTCCATCTGGAAGAAAGCCTCCCCTGAATTCCTGCCCTGATGCCAGACAGTCCAGTTTCTCCTCATGTGTGTCTGAGTTCCCCAGAGCCTCACCCTGGTGCTGGAGCTCAGAGGAAACAGGAACTTGTAAGTTCAGTTTGTGGTGCCGGCCTTTTAAGAGGGGCAGCTGGGTCTCCAGCAGCCTCTGTGTCACTGAGCCCCAATCCTAAGGTGACCAGACGTCTGCTTTTGGCGGGACAGTCCCAAGTTTTAACAATTTGTCCCGCATCCCGCGGCGTTTTAAAAAAGTCCTGATTACTCTTTGTAATATTTTAAGTAATAAAAAAGAAAAAAAGAAAAAAAAGAAAAAGAACCACCCCCGGGCCCCGTCAATGGTGTACCGCTTTAAATCTGGTCACCTTACCCAATCCCCACTGGTTTTTACAGTCTAGTTCCTATTGCCTGTAGGGACTTCTTTTCCCAGCTCCGGGACCCTGAGCTGGGGGTCTGGTGTGGGGCTGGGATCCCTTGCTCCTCTGGGTGGCCTCTGCAGAGACGACCTCCTTCCCAATTAAAGAAGCGGCACACATGGGTGCCAGTCCAGCCTGTTCCATGCCTCCACACCTCCTTCTAGTCTCAGTGTGGTTTCTTCTTTACTTTTCTGGTTGTACGACTTCCATTCAGCCAGCTTTCCAGTGATTCTGAAAGATGGTTGTTCTATATTTTAGTTGTAATTTTGATGTGGTTGTGAGAGGCAGAAAGTACAGGTATTTGGCTATGTCGCCATCTTGGTTCTCTGAGCTTGTACTCGTAATGCCAGTCACTGCTTCCTCATATCAGTCTGCTTAACCAGTGTTAGGGGAAAAGCTCTCCTCTGTTATGACCCTGCTTTTGCCTCATCCCCCATGAACCCAAAATCCTGGATATAAAATAAAGTGGGGTTTAAAGTCACTTAAAAAATAAGTTTGTAGCCAAGACATCCAGAAGTGTTTGTTTGTTTCTAGTAGGTGATAAGCTGAAGTCTTCATTTTATTTTCATTTTCAAGATATGGTTTGGGGGCTTAATGTGGGAAATTAAATGATCATGAATGGAAAATAATTGTGCAATCACATAAGTCTGATTTATTTTAAGAAAATGATGAAGAGAAAATTCCAGCAGTACTTTATTATTGACCTGGTATGTTACTTACTGTTTCTCAAGAAGTCTTCTAGTTTTGAATCTGCCTTTGATAGGGGATAGATAAACATTTCCTAGAATCTCAAACGTAAACTGCATTAGCCACACATTCTGCTCAGATGTCTGTTTAGAACAGCTTTTGCCTTCTTGTGATGGTGGCTTCATCTCATTGGTAGAGCTTTCCCATTATTAGAGACCCCTTTACAAACCTGAAACAATACTTGCCTCCCGGTAAATTCTCCCTCTTTGTTGAGTGAATTAACAAAGGGAATCTTCCAAAGAAGAATAAGACCATCCTCTACCGAATTCCACAGTGTGGCTGGCCCTGGATTGCCTTCAGCTCCTCAGGGCATTTATCATTCCTAGAGGGACCACTTGAAATTTATGAAATTTCATAAATGCCTCCTTGAGCTGAACAACGCATTCCTTTGGCAGTGGGTAGGTGCGGTGGGAGTGTTCCCATGCCGTTTGGTCAGCTTGGACAATGTCAGGAATTCAAAGGGCTTCGCTTCCTAGCAGACCAACAGTTCTGCTCTGCAGACCCCAGAGAATCAGGAGGAGAAAGTCACCTAGGACCCAGGAGAAAATCAGAACATTGAAGGCCAGAACCACTCCTCTTTATCATTTTATCTCATTTTGGAACCACAAAACTCTTCTCAGTCTTAGATTGCCCCAATCTCGACCAACATGTGATAGAGATTTTGGCTCAAAGTGCTCATTAATCCTGAAGGAACCCCAAGGGGAAAATACGTCTTTTGTCTCCCTCTGGTGGACAATTGTAGTAATCCACATATAACTGCCAAATTAAGAGATGGATTTCAGAAATAAATATACCAAGATTATGCAGTATACATTATAAAGGTATTTTAAGATACCACCCTGTACATTACTATTTCATATGCAATAATTAAAACTCTTAAACATCATACTCACCTCTATAATATGTTTTATTAAAAAGACTTTACTCTCACTTTGAAACTCTAAATTTAATAGCTCCTTGTAACTAAACAGTCTAAACTGGCCCCCTCCCACCCCGCCACACGTCAATCCACAGATGAAAGAAGTAAACTATTTTTTCTGCTGCTATTTCCATGCTAATGGAGGAGACCCAAGTGTGGAAGATGTAAATTTTGTCATTTGTAATGATGTGTGGGCAGGATTCCACTGGAAGCTTCCTCCTCCCCTTCAACCTTAATGCAGAGGAGGTTTAACTTGGGCTTTAGTATTTTTATGGGCAGCTCTCCACAGAACACCTTCCAGGGTGCACTCACTCCAGGAAAAGCCTCTGGGGGCCTATTCTAGGCAGCTCCATGCTTTTCGGGAGCTTTTTGTGGGCTCAAATACCCAGTCACTCTGAAACCCTCCCTTCCAACACAGACACTGAAGGACTGCCTCCACCTTCTTCAGGCCTTACCATTGCTCACATTCTTCTGTCCTTAGATTAATCTTCTCTTCCTCAGGCTCAAACTCCACTTGGTCTGGTCTGGATGCTGGTGTTGGAGCAAGCACCCCGTACTTCCCTCCCAGGGAGCCTTCTTCCCACTGTTGGATTTGCAGGCTGGTGTTAATAATATTTTGCTCTGACATTGGTAAGGTTCACTGTAGTTCTCCCCCTAGTATCCTTTCCCTTAAACAGACCATCTTCATGATCCACTTACAACTAGTAATGACCTCAACCTAAAGTACAATTAGGTTTAAACAAATGTCCTTTCCTGATCCTTAGCTTCCCGGAGAAACTGACTCCATATTTTAATTTAATTTACACTTTAAGTTAACATATAGTGAAACTGGCTTTTTTGGGGGGCGGGGGGAAGTGTGCAGCTCGAGGAGTTTTAACGCGTGTAAATTTGTGCAATACCATCACAATCAGCATACAGAACAGTTCCATCAGCCATAATACTCCCTGTGATATGTCTGTGTTAGATCCTCTCATCCCTGCTCTCCAGCATCCAGTGATCTGCCCTCGATCCCTATGGTTCTGATTTTCCCACAGTATCATATAAATGGAAGCATACGGAATGGAGGTTCAATTTATGGTAAGTTCAATTATTTAATGTCTTAAATGAATTGTTTGTTCAGTGTCACATTTTAGGACTCTTTGCCTAACCTGAGGTTTCAAAGATTTCTCCTAGGTTTTATTCTAAATTTTTTATAGTTTTCTGTTTTACATTTAAATCTATGATCCATTTTGTTTTAATTTTTATGTGAAGTGTAAGATTTAGCCTGGGTTTAATTTTCTGCTTATGAATGTGTTCAATCACCATTTGTTGAAAACAATATTCTTTCTATATTTTTCCAAAATCAATTTATCTGAATTTATCCCTTAGCTTCCCTTCTCTGATAATACACTGTCTCAATTATCATGTTTATTAGTAATTTAAAAATCAGTAGTGTGACTTCTTCAACTTTCTTCTTTCTCCAAATTATTTTGGCTATTTTAGTTCTTTTGCCTCTCCATATGAGTTATGGGACCAGCTTGTATTTATCTATAAAACATTCCTCTGAGATTTTTATTGGAATTGTGTTAGATCTATAGATCAATGTGGGGAGAATGGTCACTTTAAGCACATTGAGTCTTCTAACTTGTGAACATGTATGTGTCTCCATTTATCTAGGTCTTATTTCATTAGCATTTTATAGTTTTCAGCACATAAAGCTTGCATATTCTTATTAAATTTACACCTCATTATTTAATTTTTTGGAATGTATTCTAAGTAGTATAGCTTTTAAAGGCATTTAAAAAATATATTTATTGATTTTTTTTTTTTTCAGAAAGGAAGGGAGAGAGAGAGTTAGAAACATTGATGAGAGAGAAACATCAATCAGCTGCCTCCTGCACATCTCCTACTGGGAATGTGCCTGCAACCAAGGTACATGCCCTTGACCGGAATCGAACCTGGGACCCTGGAGTCCACAGGCTGACGCTCTATCCACTGAGCTAGACCAGTCAGGGCTAAGTGGTATAGTTTTTAAAAATTTGGTTTTAATAGTTCTTTTCTAGTATTTTAGAAATGTAATTTTTTTTTGTGAGTGTGTTGACCATGTATTCTGCAAACTGGATAATGGACACCTTGAGAAATAGCTGAATTAAGACATCTTGTCACAAAGACCACCTGTTGGCAAGGGCACTGATTTCTGGAAGTTGTAAGATGAACCAATGTGTGAGGTGGAAGAGGGGAGGTGTCTGGGAACAGCACAGTCGGGAGGCCTTGCAGGGCCCTCTGAGGAACTCATGTATGTACCCTGTACAAGAGCCGGCTTCAAGTAAAGTCTCCACTAAACAGAGGTGCACTGAGACAACATTACTGTGAAGTTCTTTCCAACCCTGAACTTCTCATCAGTGTTTCTTATGCTTTTAAATAGATTGTTACCTATTAACTATTGGAATGAATACAACATTCAATTCTTGAATGGATGCTGAGATTCTCTGAGGCTCATCTTACATATTACCAAAATAGAATCTAAGAGGCCAGAAGCACTCATTCAAGGAAATGTTTTAAAGTAATTGGCCCTTCCTATATAATAAAAGCCTAATATGCTAAGTGCCTGGTCATCCGGTTGGCCGTTCAACCAATCAAAGTGTAATATGCTAATGATATGCTAAGGCCACTCAACTGCTTGCTATGACATACAATGACCACTAGGGGGCAGACAGTCAACCTGTTAACCAGTCGCTATGATGTGTACTGACCACCAGGGAGCAGTTGCTCCCCGACTAGTAGGTTAGCTTACTGCTGGGGTCTGGCCAATCAGGACTGAGCAAGATAGGCCAGATACTCCCTGGAGCCCTCCTGCGGGTCCCTCTCCAGCTGACCAACCTCCTGTGTCCCTCCCTGGCCCTGATCGTGCACCAGTGGGGTCCCTCCGCCTGGCCTTAGCCCTCTCGCAATCCATCCCCTTGGGGGATGTCGAAGAGCCAGTTTCAGCCCCATCTTAGAGGCCAGGCAGAGGGACCCCACTGGTGCATGAATTAGTGCACTGGGCCTCTAGTTTATGATAATTCAGATAATGAGTTTTATCAATTTCAATATAGTTAGTAATTATCATTGCAACAGAGAGATGAATGTGAATTAAACTGGTGAGTACCCCAGTGATTCTTACATCAGGTAATTTGGGAATCAGTGTCCTAAAAACTACCAGGTCTGACTTTATTATCTCAGCCTCTGCTAGGGAGGGGGCCAACTGAAGGGCTGATCTTGAAGGGCAGATGGGGATCTAAGGAGAAAAGGGAGGCAGCAGAACAGTGTCTTCACTTTGGGTGCATTTTAGAATTGCCTGAGGCGAGCTTTTACAATCCTTAGAGGTAGGACCAAGGCTGGAGTCACTTCTGTTACTCTCTAGGTGACCCCAGGGCACAGCCAGGCATGGAATGCTGCACTATTGGGAGGTGACTGAGCCAGGCAGGAGCTGACACGTTCAGGAAAGGGTTGTTAAATAGAATGAGGAAATAGGTGATTTATTTGTATTACAGGTAATTTCTTTATGCATCTGCTGGCCTCTCTTTAATACTGGCTTTCTATTGACGTGTTTTGAAAATAATTTGTAATTTAGATAAATCTCCCTCTTTTTGTTTTGTTTTTCTTATGTGATTGAGGAAATTCTTATTCACCCCTTCCCAGACAGTGATGGGAGAATGCAGTGTTAATTAATAGAATTAAATGAATAAAGGAAAGGCTTTGGGAAACCGTGGAGAGAGGATTTGCTGGCTGTGAGTGATATCTTCAGCCAGTGAGGACTTACTACCTGGTGACCAGCTGGCTTTCTGGAGCCGTTGAAGGAGGCAGGGCTTCGCTTCTAGGAAGGTGCAGATACTGACACAGGGGAGTGTCTAATGATTTCCAGTTCACTTCCCCAAACCAACTAACCATGAAGCAGAGAAGACCCCTTTGACGTATCGTCACATCTGATTGCTATGCTGAATTTCATCCAAAGAGAAGGAGCACACGCTAGTGAGATTTATACTTTTTTCCTTAGTAATTTACTGCTTCCTGCTCCTGAAAGTCTAGTAAACCAAGTAACAATGGACTGGGGAGAGAGGGAATTGTTCTCATCTTTAAAATAAGAAACAACATGCTTTGGCATAGAGCAGCCCTCGCTCGCTACTGTAAACATCAGCAATCCTGCACAGACAGCTGCTCACTGCCGCGCCCCCCACCCAGGGAAACGTGTGCTCAGCTCAGACATACACACTGGGCCCAGGCCGCAACAATGGAGAATAAGAGCTGAGCTCCTTTCCCAGGTTTTATCTTTAGCAGGCATCAATGTCGACTGTAGTAAGTCAGCTACTAAGTTCTCCCAGAAAGAGTCTGGCTTCCTCTGTTTGTATGGAATTTCCTCCGAGTGTGTGGCTGGAGAGACCCAAGTTCACAAAGAACAACAGTGTGGGATGGATTCATGTCACCTGTCTTTTCTTGTCTGCTCTGCTCCTGTGGAATAATGCACTTGAAGCAACACTAAACAAGGCCTAACGACTAAGAGAGGTATTTTTTAATTCCCAAGGATTTTTTTTTTCATTAAAAAGGATACATGTATTAAACAAAACGGCAGGAAAAAATACAAGCTTTACTGATGCCTTCACAGCAAAGTTAAATACTCTACCATGGAATGCACGTTGGGAATGCGTATGAGCCTGATTTTAAGATACATAAGCGCCATTATTGGTTGTGAAGGCTTTGGATGATTGACAAACATGAGAAAACAGCTTGCGTCTCATAAACTTTTTATTTTAGTATCATGAAAACATGATAAGTAGACTTAGCTGGAATAGGTTATGGAATCACAGATTCACAGATGTGAGAGCCAGATGATGCTTTAAAGAGCATCTGGTCCACTGGTGCTAAACCCCAGGGAGCCCTAGAATCCTCAGGGGACTGGTTAAAGCACGGATTGCTGGGCTCCTGTCACAGTTTCTGATTCAGTAGGTCTTGAGTAGGGCCATTGTTTTAATAACTGTCCCTTCTCCAGGCATCAACTCTGGCTGTCTATGTAAGTCGTCATACAAAGGTTCTGTGATAGTGTCAGTCTTGAAAAGACAGTTCCCTGGGCAAACATCCTACTTCCGCCCTGCCTTACAGAAAATCTCCCGAGAGATTGCCTGTAGCCATTGTTCCATTTCCCCTCCTCCTGTCCTTTCTTGAACTCGCTCTCATGAGATCACTGTCCTGAAACAGCTCTTGTCAAGGTACCAGCAACCTTCTTATTGCCAAATACAATGGTCAGTTTCTAACCGTTGTTCTCACTTGTCTAACCAGCAGCATAGTTGGTTGCTGTTTCTTTAAAACCCCTTGTGTGGGCTTTGGGACACCTCTCGGGTCTCCTTACAGCTCAGTAGCCTCAGCCTTCTCTGTTGATTTTTTCTCCTTTTCCTCCAATCATTGGAGTTCCCGAAAGCTCAGTCCTTAGTCCTTTTCTTTATCTGCATGTGTTTCCATATTGTCTATCCAGTAATAATCCACAAATTATCTCCAATTTGGACCTCGTCTCCTGAACTGCAAATCCACATACAGGCAGCTCTCACTTTGCACCCTAATGTGGCACCGTAAACATGAGCGTGCAAGCTGAAACTATGCGAAGTGCTTGTGATGATCAATGTGAAAAATACGATTGTTCTGGAACTTCAAAATTTTGTTCAAAATTAGAAACTCTTCCTGTCAGTTATAAATGTATGGTAAAATGAAAAAAATAAGAACGAACACTTGCCCTGACCGGTTTGGCTCAGTGGATAGAGTGTTGGCCTGTGGACTGAAGGGTCCCGGGTTCGATTCTGGTCAAGAGAATGTACCTTGGTTGCGGGAACCTCCCCATTGAGCGGTGTGCAGGAGGCAGCTGATCGATGTTTCTCTCTCATTGATGTTTCTCACTCTCTCTCTCTCCCCCTTCCTCTCTGTAAAAAAATCAATAAAAAATATTAAAAAAAACACGAACACTTAAAAACGAATATTTATATCGTTTACACTAGTTTAAAACATTGGGCACATTGAGAATTAGTGTTTTCTCACTTTGTAAAATACTTATCAAAAGTAGCTTGAACTGTGCTTGCCTTCTTGCTGGATAACATGGTGTGGAGGAGCATCTTTTCCATGCCTTGGCGAATGGTCATCGTCTTTTCTAAGCTTGGGTTAGCATCTAATATTCTAGCCTTTGTGCTTTCATTGCTGTGAAATACACCCTAGAGCTTCTCTAATGTGAAGTCTTTTGCCAGTAGCACCTCCTCTGGGACATCTTTGTTTTTCTCTTGCAACCACGTCCCTCCTTTGCCTTCACCTGTGGCTGCACATGTAAAATTTCTTGAGTGACAGCAGGGACAACATTCCTGGGTAAGCTATTCCTTCTCTAACTCCTTTTTTGTTTGATTCAAATTTCACGTTCAGCATCACCAGTTTTTATTTTGTTACACTTTCATCTTTATTGGTCAATTTCTGTTTTTTTTTTTTGTTTTTTTTTGAGTACTCATTCTGGTGGATTGTCAGTTTATCACTGGGACACAAGGAGGCAACACAGTGATGCATTTTGCTATCTGTGGGAATGGAATGAGAGATTAACCAAGACAGTAGCCAACCACAGGCAGGCTCTGAAAGAAGTGATGTGATTGGTCACTCATCATAAAATGCATCTATCATTTGTGGGCTGAGGAAGCAGAGAAGTTGTACTGTCTGCAGTAACTCACAGTTCATATACTGTGGGTCACCGGAATTTGTTAGAGGACTGGTGTTATTAAATGAAGCCACGGTAAACTCACATTTGTGCGTAATTTCAAAATTGTGCAGAGAAGAGAGAGGACTATGTTCACCTGCTACTTTCACCTGCCTATGTTCACCTGGCTACTTGACAACTTCATTTGTTTAATGACTATCTCGTACTTCAGATGTCCTACACTGAGCTTTTGATTTTCTCATCCCCAAGCCTGCAATCCTCCTTGCCTTGTTAAATGATAACTCACTTCTTTTAGTTGTTCAGGTAAAAAACATTGAAGTCATTTTAGACTCCTCATTTTCTCTTATACTGCACATCCAATCCATCATCTGAGCCTTTCAACTCTATGTTCAGGATATTATTAGAATCCTACCATTTATCAGGGCCTCTGCCTCCATCCTACTGGGCTATCACCATCTCTTGTTCAGTTTCCTAACTGGCCTCCTCACTTCTACCCCAGCATTACCACACCTATTCTTCACAGAAATCAGAATGATCCTTTAACAATGCAAATTGATCATGTGACTTCCTTGCTAAAAATCCTTCATTGGTTTCCTATTTCAATCAAAGAAAAAGCCAATCATTCTATAATGATCTCTAAGGCTCTATGTCATCCCCTCAAGGCTACCTCTCTGACCCCTCTGCTTTCACACTAGCCCTTCACCCACTCTGCTCGGGCTGCACTGGCCTCCTCATTCTTCCCTGGATAGGCCAAGCATACTTTGCCTCAGGGTCTTGACACTTGTTTGAAACACACCCCTCTGGTATGTTTCCTCGTCATATATCCACATGGCTCATTCCTCTCATTTCCTTCTCGCCTCTGTGCAAACATCAAATTTTATAGCACAAAATAATAATACCCATCCTTCAACTCCTTACCTGGCAATCCCTTATTCTCTAATACAGTTCCCTCCCAACATCTCTGTTATCATCCAACATATCACATATTTATTGGTATATTTCCCCTGCAACTGGTTTGCAGATTTCACAAGAGCAGCTGTTTGGTATGTTTGTTTAAAACTTTACCTCCAGAACTTAGAGAACAGCACCTGGATCATAGTAGGTCCTCAACAAATGAATGGCTGGATTATGACTATTGCTGGTTTGTGGCAATTCTCAAGAATCACATCTCTAAGAATGGCTTCTGAGTGAGGCGCAGGACAATGGCCTTAGCATGTTGGCTTGTTCTGCCTGGAGATGCTGAACAGTCCTCGATATGTAAAAATGTATGAAAACTTTCTTATGGAAGTTAGTTCTTACCTACAGAGAGTGTACATCTTGTCTGGGAATTTTTGTTGGTCTTTGGCCTTCAAATGTATCTTATTAGATAAAAAATTGTGGGTCCTTTTGGTACAAATAAGTTGAAGCAAAAATAGTCTTTATGATTTGGCTATTTTTGTTCGTGTATTTTTTGAATGATAAGGGGAAATGGAACAATGCTAAAAACCCTGGAGTTGATCACATGTGTAAGAACCATGGTGCAAAGGACTGAAGAAAAAAGAATCATAAAAACCTAGAAAGATGGTGCTGGGACAGACCGCTCTTCCCTTAGAGGTTTTGTTAGACACCTCTTCTGCAGGAATCCTCTTGAACCTTCCTTTTTCCTCCAGCCATCACTAGGATCACATGCAGGTGTAACTTGACAGCACCATACCTTTGCCTCACTGTCTGTTTCTCACTCTCCTGCACTGAGTGGGATGCCTGCAGACACCTACTTGGGCATTCTGGAGTGTATTTAAGCCTGCAGGTGTGAGAGCAACATGTGATTAGTGGGGGGTAGGTATTGGTAGGGAATATTTTTCTCTTTCATCTCTTGGATGATCAATTCGGAAATGCTTCCTTTATGATTCTCCTACAGGGTCCCAGGGGGACAAACCTCAGTCGCTCACAGTGGTGAGGAGCTTGATTGCTAGGCTTTCTCTTTTCCTTCTTGTACTCTTCCCAGTGTTCCCCTCTGGATCCTTGAGATCACACCTCAAAATAAAGTACCTATACACTAGACCTTGTCTCAGGCTATGCTTTTGGAGCAGTGTGTGGGGGTGGGGGGTGAGTCTAGACTGAAACATAGGCCTAACAGGCCGTCTTTTTTGAACACTTTTGTTGTAATTGCTGAGAGGAGCACTGCTTTCTATAAACTTTCCTCTGAGGTGCTCCCTGTTCACTCAGAGACCCCCAGCAGCTTTCTAGGCCTACATAATACTGCTCCTCATTGATGATGCAGAATCTTATTATAGAAATTGAAGTGAGGGGAGTTACTTGAACAACTCTAAACTGGTCGTCTTATTTTTACCAATATGCCATCCACGTCTGTGTGTGTGTGTATGTGTGTTTTCTCCCAAGGATTAACTCAACTCTTATATTTTTCTAGAACCTTCCCAAACCACTTAGCTTGCAACAATTCTGCCCTCTGTGCACGCTTGCTGCAATTTTTGTTTGGACCACCCGTTTGGTACTCACAGCATGGTGCCTTAAATTATTATTTATCTCTTTATTTATATGTTCTGGCTCAACTTGATTATAATCATCTGTGGGAATAGATTGTATCTTAAAATCCAATATCTCCAGCAGGACCTCACACAATGCCCTGAAAAATAAATGCTACTAATGCTGGGACGGACTTTGTGGTGGCATGATCTGAATCAATGTTTATCAAAGCATATTTATAGGGTATTAATAGGCATTATAAGAACAAAAGTGTTCTGCGCTTAATCAACTTTGGAAACCCTGGAGGACTTCTCTGAGTCTTTAAATTAACCAATCTTCATTGCAAATCTCTAAGAGAAAAACAACATATGATTTCTCCATACTTAAACTATTTTTAAATACATGGGTTGTCTAAACTACATAAAAATCCCAACTATCTAGGGGAGAGTGAGAGTGGGTTCAGGTCACAGATGGAAATACTACGTGGTATGAGAGACACTTATATATGAGAGATAAAATATTCACCACCTCAAAATCACTCATGACATGTGTCAAACTTTGTCAGCTGTGCCAATTGAGTCTATAAGAGCTGATGAAATATATAGAAACGGCAAAAATGGATAAAAACCTAAATATAAGATCTGAGACAATGTGTAGAAGAAAGCATAGGTACTAAGTTTATGGACCTTGATCTTAGAGAACAATTTTATGAATGTGACCCCAAAGGCAAGGGAAGTAAAGGCAAAAATAAATGATTGGGACTATATTAAGCTAAAAGCAAAAGAAACTGACAACAAAACAAAAAGGCAACCAACTGAATGAGAGATATTTGCAAACAATAACTCTGACAAATTGTTAGTATCCAAATGATATAAAGAACTCATACAACTCAACACCAAACAAACAAATAATTCAATTACAAAACGAGCAGAGGACCTGAACAGACACACCTCTCCCAAGAAGACAAATGGCCAATCAGAAGTACAATGGGATACCAGCTCGCACCTGTTAGAATGTAATAATATTCTAATGTCAAGTAATAACAAGTGTTGGAGAGGCTGTGGAGAAAACGGAGCCCTCATTCACTTCTGGTGGGAATGCAGATTGGGACAGCCACTATGGGAAGCAGTCTGACATTTCCTCAAAAAATTAAGACTAGAGCTACCAAACAACCCAGCAATCCCTTTCCTGGTATCTATCCCCAAATCTTAAAAACACCTATTTGCGAAGATATATGCATCCCTATGTTCATTGCAGCGTTGTTCACTGTGGCGAAGACATGGAGACAATCAAAATGTGCTTTGATAGAGGATTAGATAAAGAAGAAGTCAAACATATATACAGTGGACCACTACTCAGCCATAAGAAAAGATGAAATATGGACATTTGTGACAACATGGATGGACCTTGAGAATATTATGTTAAGAGAAATAAGTCAGTCAGAAAAAGCTAAAAACCATATGATTTCAATCATATGTGGGATATAAAATGGAAACTCAGACACAGATAACAGAGTGGTGGTTACCAGAGAGAAGGAGATGGGACTGGTGGGAGGGTGGAGGGGGCCTAATATATGGTGACAGAAGATGGTTTGACTTTGGGCAGTGGGCACACACAGCAATATACAGACCTTGTATCATAAAGCTGTACAATGGAAACCTATAGTATTTGATCCTATTAACCAAGTCACCTCAATCTATATATATATATAAAAGCCTAAGCAACTGTTGGACCATTCGATCATTTGACCATTCGACAGTAGCTATCATGCACACTGAACACCGGAGGGCAGACACTCTGACCTGTAGGTTAGCTTGCTGCTGGGGTCCAGCCAATTGGGACGGGGTGAGATGGGCCGGACATGCCCTGGAGCCCTCCCGTGGTTCCTTCCCAGCCCTCATCATGCCCCGGTGGGGTTCCGGATTGCAAAAGGGCATAGGCCAGGCCAAGGGCCCCACTGATGCATTGATCCATGCACCGGGCCTCTAGTAAATTTAATAAAAAAGCAAAAACACAACAAAAAAACCAAACAAAATTCTACCTGCTCTCTAATGATAAAAACTGATAGGTTAGAAAAAAATACCTCCTAGGTATTTTATATCGTTTCTTAGGCTCAAATGGCTTAAAATGTCGTTGTAGGCTTACAATTTCTCATAGTGAACTTCACCCTTAACTAAATAAATACGAGGAGAGAAAAATAGCATTTTATTTTATTTTTTTTTTAAATGGAGGAATTAAGGCAGAGAAGGATATCTAGTCTGTGACAGAAGGACTTGAAAAATCTCCAACTCCAACTCCCTTCCTCTGCTGAAAATGCACCAAGGTCTAGGCCACAGTCATGCCCAATTTTTTCTTCAGGACTTTATAACATTTTTTTGACTCCTTGAAACCTCAAGCCTCTTATTCTGTGTGCCTCTATTCTTGTAGACTAACATTTTTTAGAATATGTTCCTTGGATTCTGTGAAGGTGATCCCTGTTCATAATAAAGTTTGGGAGCCACTGCCTTGGTTTATCTGGTCCTTCAGTCTTCCTTTCTTTCCCACCAGGCCTGGATTTTATGGATAGTCATCGTAATGTCCTTAGTCCTTGCCCATTCATCCCTATACCCAATCAATCTTCCACTCGCATGTGCACGCCTCTCCCAGTGTTTGTGTTCTGCTGTCTTTCTTAGAACTACTATATAGAGAAAGCTATGTGACCAATCAGATTGGCATTAATACAAACTCCAGCCAGGCCTTCCACGTAGCTCAGCAGCCTTCTTACTTGTCCTTGGTCAGCTTGTTTTCTTTTCCCCCACAGCAGCTATTTTAAAATGTACTACTTTCTTTAGGAATTCTGTTCCTTTCATTCTTCTCATTCTCAGCCAGCAATGTGTTCACAGTCTTTCCCTCTTCAAAGAGAAAATAGAGACCATCATCAGGAAGGCATTCTCTTCCTGTCTCCCTTAAACCCACCTACGGCAGATCCTATCCCTTCTCGTAGTCTCATAGGAAGAGGCATCTCCCTTATCTGAAGGTAAAATCCCCCCACCTCCTCTCTCCTGGGTCTCATTCCTCTCTCTTTTCTATCTTTCATTTCTCTCTTCTACTGGCTCTTTCTCCTCTAGATTTAAAAATGTCCATGCCCACCCGCTCCAGCTGGTTGTTATGCTCCAGGCAGTTGTTACTGCGAGGGCAAATTTGCATATTCCTTCATTATATATATAGGTTATATATATAGATAATATTTACTTAAAATATTTAGTAAGCTATGTAAATACTAATATATTTAGTGCACGAATATATTCAGTATATTTACTAAAATATTGAGTACACTATGTAAATACTAATCTCTTATTTCCATATGTATAAGGTGTTGTACTCAGCTGCTGGTACTGGTCAGATTCCCCCGGCTTTCAGGCTTTCCTGTGGTAGGCAGAAGTGGGCCATGGGGCCCTTTCCGGAAACTGAAGAGAAAGTGCAAGAGACAGTGCCGCGCACCAGTGGTGGTCATATTCAGAAGTTCACTAAGAGTTCCATAGCCCCACACGTAAACACGTGTATAAAATCACACCTCGCACAACTCTGCATTGTTTTCTTGAATCAGGATTTACGTTTTCGTGTTATACTGTGAGTTTCTCAAATGTACAGATTCTGTTACGCTATTTTGCTTTCTTCGCATCAGGTCAGCATCCAGTCACAGTACAGAGAACACTGTATTTGTAGCCAGACAGCCTGCGTTGAAAGGCAGCTCTATTATCAGCTATGTGACTCTGGGCATATTGGACTCTGTGGGCCTCAACCTCTTATCTGTAAATGGGGTAATACTTATTCTATTAAGTTTTCATAAGGAACAAATGAGATAATATTTATAAAATATTTTGGCAAAGAATAAAATATATAAATGTAAACTGCCATTATTATGTCCTTCATGAATTATTACTGATTATTATTGGCGTAATTTAAACATTGCCTGCAGAATGAAAGCATGGTGTAGAATGTAATATAAATTACAGATTTTAGCCATGGGGCTCAAATTTTATTTTCAGATGCAGTAATCCCAGGGTCAGCTACAAAATGCCATTATCCTGCACCTTAGTCATTAGGAAAAAATCCCTGCACTCCGCCAGGGAGGAATGGGGAGAAAATTTCTTCACTACTTGGGACATGGCAATGTTCTGGGGTTTGAAGCTTTCATTAGCCCCCAGGCAGGTAGGTTGGATTCAAATCCTGGTACTGCCTCTGTCCGTGTTATTTCTGAGCACAGTCATCACAGCAGCCAGCTCAGCCTTTTAGAAAGTTACCATAGTGCAAGGTTTAATGCCGTCACGAGGCCTCTACCTAAAGAGGGATCCAACAATAATATTTGGTCTTGATGTAATGAGGAAAAATTCCATCCTTTTCCAAGTCAAGCTTGAGCGTAGGAATGAGGTGCATATGAAGAGATAAGGAGAAATATAAAGAAAAAACTAACTGAGACAAAATGGGTAGAAACTAGTAATTTTATAGCATGTACTGTGTGGCAGGTGCTATTTTAAGTGCTTTGCAAATATTGATTCATCTAATCTTCTACAATCCTATGAGGTTGTTACTTTTATTTTTGCTTTACAGATAAGGAAATTGAGACATGGAGAGGTAAGTATGCAGTTTTTGGGATAATGAGGATTCAAACCCAGACAGTGTGTGTTCAGACTCCATGCTTTTAACCCCTATTTAGTGAAAAACATTAGAAATCAAGACTGTTTGCAGATGGGAAAGTAGGTAGATGCTGGCTCTTCACAAATTCCATAGTTACAGATGGATTTTTATGTACTGATAATCTTTTTATTTCAAAGCAATGAAAAAAAATTAACCAGATTGAATAGCTGTCTGGAATATATGTATATTTTCCCAAGAACTATGAGGAAACAAGAAAATACCCATATTTGACCCTCGGCAGTCAGAAGAACATGAGGCCCTCTAGAAAGTAGGTGGAATTACTTGTGACATTTTCATGATTGAACTGGAGCTTCATACTCTCAGTATTAAGATGGGCTCCATGGAAATTTAGAGGAGAATGAGGAGAGAAAACAGTACCAGGTCATAAAACATTGTGGGTTCAGTGATTGATTTGTGTGTGTGTGTGCGTGTGGATGGGTTCTGTGGTGTGTTGTTTCTCTGATCCTTTGTAGGTGAAGCAATCACAAAGGTGTGATTATCAAGTAAAAAACAGTGCAAGTAGCAACTTCCAGAATGTCTGGTGGTTTCAGCTGATTCAGCTTGGGGTTCCTAGCATGTGGAAACCCTGCAAGAGTGGTGTGGTGTGACAATCTGGAATATAGGGGACAAGTGCTGTGAGTTTTCCCCAGTCGCGTTTATGGCACTGCGGACTTGAACAGAGGTGCCAGATCTGTCAGTTTGCCGCCAGCACTATGCTTGAGTTTGATTCATGAGGCGGCAGAGAAGGTGATTGACTGTATGTCACGAATTGAATAGTACAGGGTCATTCTTTGCCTCAGCGTGCTTGCTTCCTGGGCAATGTGGTGTGGCAGGAAGAGCGCCTCCTGCCTGTGCAGGGAGATGGGCCTGTGCTCACCACTGCAAACTGTTGTCTTTGGCTCAGCTTCTTAACCTCGCTGCACTAGTAAGGACTCTGGTTGCAAACAACATACACCCGAGTTGAAAAAGAAAATAAAAGGCATTGGAGAGATCAGAGTCGACTTGAGTCGGGCTCCTGGGTTCCATTTCCTTAGTTCATTTAGAACCGTCCACTCTGGTTCATCTCCATTCAGCTGTTCCCTCTGCTGGGATCACGTGGGTCTTGGTTATTGTAGATGTATACTAACTCTTAACTTAGAAAAGAATAACTCCTCCCACTCTATTCTTTTTAAAAAAAATTGTTTTGCTAATATAGGTCTGTTGCCTTCCAATATAAGTTTTAGAGTAAGCTTGCCTATGTCTACAAAATACGTTGCTGGGGTTTTAATAGGACTTGTGTCAATTTGAGTGGAATCAACATCTTTATTATGTTGACTCTTCCAGGCTGTGAACTGTCCAATTATCCTAGACTCCTTTGATTCTTTCATTATATTTTGTAATTAAAATATACAGATCCTGTACACATTTTGTTAAGTTTATACCGAGGTATTTCAATGTCTCTTAGGAACCTCTGAGGATGAATTTCCACTCTGGGTAGAAATACATGGAGCTTGAAAAAAGATTACTGCCTTTTAAAGAATAGATTAAAATGTGTCTCTGGCCTCCTAGAAGAGGATATTTAAAAATATTTTGCATGAGTCTTGCTCTATAATTCAGTTTAAGTATAATAGTTAAGGAATACTTTGAGAGAAGAGAGCGAGAGAAGTCTGAACCTCAAGATGGGATCCCTAAAGCAGAAATCTCCCTGTGGTGGGAGCAGAATCCCGAGAGTTACCCACATGAACAGTAGCAGAGACCTAGTAAGAGAGGCTTCTGTTTGAAGGCTGTTTAACGAGGGAGCATGATTTTATGCAAAGTATTTCTAAAAGAGGGTTTGAAGAGCATATATTGGTTTGAAGATGAAGAAAGTTGCTCTTCTGTTCATGTCAGTGTCAGGGTGTCCTGTCTCTACAGATCTATTTGGGACTGTTCCAGCACTGTGACACTTTTTGAGAGCAGGCTGGTGTGATGTTCTGGAGTGAGGGGGGTGCATGTCCTGGGACTTTCAATGCCTATCCACATCCCCGGGAGCTGCTGGTCAGTTGAGTTGGAGGTGCCAGGCCAATCAGTTTGCTGTCAACACCACGCCCATGGACAGCTTTACAGGTAAGCAGAGCAGATGAACTGAGTAGCACAGGGTAGTTCCTTGGT
Source organism: Murina feae (assembly GCA_004026665.1). NCBI lineage: Eukaryota > Metazoa > Chordata > Mammalia > Chiroptera > Vespertilionidae > Murina > Murina feae. Next base: position 741 of record PVJC01009182.1, on the reverse strand, counting down.
TCAACATGTCTTCCTCCTGGCAGTGTGGTGTGATGTAAAAAGTACACCCCTGGCTTTTGAAGAGGATGGATCTGTTCTCACTACTTACTAATAACATGGTTTTGGGGAAATTATTGTTATTATTATTTTTATGCTTATGTTGAATCTGTTATAATTTCATTTAATCCTCACAATAAACATAGGAGACAGTTGCTATTAATATCTCCATTTTTATAGATGAGGAAACTGATAAGTATATGTGTGTCTTTTATGGACCAGGTGTGGGACACACAGAAGCATTTTGCCCAAGGAACCTACGAGGACTTTCTGCCACCGGGCAAGGAGATCTCACAGGAAAGAGCTGGAGGAGCACAGTCAGATGATGAGGCCGTGAGGAAGCTTTCAGGAACCTCCAGAGGAGAGAAATTGACCTAACCGCGGTTCCAAAGGAGAAGGGGGATCACCAAGGAAACAGCAGCAGTGCCCCACGAAGAAAAGGAACAGTCTTAACACCAGACACAGAGAGCACTGACACCAGGCAACGCTGGTACATGTCAGGTACAATCTTTTCTGCTCCTTTCCCAATAGAGTACTGGTGACCTTACCTGCTGCCTTACTCCGCTCTGGGGAGGGCTGAAACCATGAGTGAGTGGCAGGGGGACAAGGAGCAGGTGGAGGCACCTGGAGAAGAAGGTGACAGTGACCCCCTTTCTCAGGCAGGCTTCCTGCCTGAAGCAGCCCCACTGGGAACGAGAGAAGCAT
>PVJC01009181.1:0-46589 GCA_004026665.1 Murina feae | reverse complement strand
ATTTACTGGCTCCATGGTGTGCACGCACCTCACCGTACAGATATTTAAGGTGCGTGTACACACACTCTAGCAGTCTCCCTTTTAGAAGTTAACATATTAGCAAGTGTTCCATTTCGCATGATAGAAACGCCCTGCGTTTCACAGTATTTGTAAAAAAAGAAAGGGGGGTGGGGAGGGACAGCTGTTCTTGGAAAGAAAAATATCAGGCACATATTTACCTTATCCGTCTTTACAAGAAAATAATTGGACAGCGCAGAGCGTTGTAATAGGTCACCTCAAAACAGGACGGCATTTATAAGAGACCATGGCATGTGAAGAACAGCGATATTATGAGCTTGGAACTGTTGTCATCCATCATCTTGGGAATACAGAGAAGGATGAGTTTTGGGGGGAAAATATGTGCAGGCGAAGCTGGGTTACACGATCAAGGCTTGGTATAGCTTTTCATTGGGCTTTTCTCAGGAAATATTCCCCCTCCCCCTCCCCCCATGAAAACAATTAAGCAACTCAGCATCAGTAGGGCAGGTGCAAATGACTCAGGTCTAGCAGCAGAGGGCAGACATCATTTCGGTAATCACGGAAAGCTCATGCGCGCGATGAAAGCAGCCCTCGCAGCTGCCTTTGCATGCAGCCCCATGGATGCTCTTGAGCAGCCCCTGCCGCTGCTGGTGCCTGGATCCCAGAAGGGCACCGTTGTCATGCCATTCCACTCCGACTCCGTTCTGTTACTCACACTCGCGTTTTACTCCGAGTATCGGAACCAAATGCCACATGTTCACAGTGCGCTTTCCTCAGCTGAGGCATTCGGTATGAAATACCCTAATCTAACCAGAGTCTGACCTGGGTCTCACGGAAAACACTCCCTCCTTAGTCATTCAAATGCCGTTTTCTTTTGATTTAGCCCTAATATCTTAAAAGATAAATATCTCAGTTTAAAAAAATTAATTCTAACCTCTGGTCACTAGCCATAAGAAGTGTTTACAAGTAACATTTAAAAAACGTCATAAGTAGCAAGTAAGAAGTAGTATTAATCAAGGGAAAATATTACATTCTATGCTTTCCATGTGTGTTCACTGCTATTGCTTCGTTTAGGACTAATTGTTTCCTAAATCTTAGCCAAAAAGTCCCAAATTGCATTGCTTTCATCAGGGACCCAGAAAGATTTAAGCAGAGGGTACTTTAGCTCAATTGTCTGAATTGTGTTTGTAAGAGGAATTCATAGGCTTTGCATTTTTTTTATAATTATTGCTATTTCAAGGTGCTGTGAATGTGAACAAAAAGACATAATCATAAACAGTACGGAATTCCGCCCTGGCTGGTTTGGCTCAGTGGAGGGAGCGTCGGCCTGCGGACTCATGGGTCCCGGGTTCGATTCCGGTGGGGGGCATGTGCCTTAGTTGTGGCCACGTCCCCAGTGGGGGGTGTGCAGGAGGCAGCTGATGGATGTTTCTCTCTCATCGATGTTTCTGGCTCTCTATCCCTCTCCCTTCCTCTCTGTAGAAAATCAATAAAAAAATATATTAAAAAAAAAAAAAAGTACGGAATTCCAAGGCCATAAATTAGGAAATGCAGGACAATTTTCAGATTATAATTTTGGATTATAACAAGAGCAAATAAACCAACCTCATAAGAAATCAACACATGAAATGTTGATTCTTTTGCTCCTCATTTGATACATGTATAATATATAAGCCACACCATTCAAACATGTGTTAGGAAAGGAAAACAAAATTTCTCATTACAGAAGTATTTCTTATGTCCATCCTAAATACAATACAAATTCATCTCTAGCCATTTTTGTCTTAATAGCATCACTGAGTGTTTCTTTTAACACTTTTTCTTAACCTACCCTCTAAGTTTAATATCAGTTCTTAAATAAAAACTGACTCAGGCCTTCAAATGTCAGACATAAGCACCACATTTCAGAATTGTTGCCTACTAGAGCATAAAGCTCTAGTCTAAATGAAAAAAAAATTTTTTTGGTTAAATGAATATCAATGATATTTATTGATCATGAACAAATACAAGTGAAAATGATAGGATTATGGATAAAACTAAGTGTGTTATTTGAGCTATTTCTTTAAGGAAATGATATTTTGTTGTTACAAAATATAACATTATATATCTACGGTTAGCACTCCAACACTTAACTACTTAAGAGGGATGTAATTTCTTAGAAGTCGAGGGTCACTAATAATACTTTATTTGTTATGTAAATAACTAACCAGCTCTAGAGAAGTTCAGAAGCAGATCATTGGTGTTATGCGTTCAGGCTCTGCGACCTCACTCCGGAGCCTAATCTTGACTCTGGCCCTTGCTAGCCGTGTCTCTCTGGATAAATTTCTTAGTCTTTCTAGGCCTTAGTATCTATAAGCTGGGAATAATAACTTGAGATACCATAGACTTTTGAGAATTAAGTCTCTCAACACCGGCAAAATAGACTTTAAATCGTGTCTGGCCTATAGCTGTCACACAATGCGTGTTACCTGCTGGCATAGCAAACAGGAACTATCCAGGAAATGGGAAGCCTCCATCTGGAACCGAGATCTTTGCCCATCTCTCTTTTTCTCCCCTCTCTCCTCTGTGTCTTTCCTCCCCAGTATTCTATTCTTTCTCCTATTCACGTGTTCCACTTCTCTCTCTTGAAGAGTGTGGCAGTAGATAAGTTTGGGATTTGTGAAATTAGAGTCAGTGATTGAGGGACAGAGAAACTAGGCAAAGAGAAAAAGTGAACAGAAAATAAATGCTCAGATGAACAAAAAAGGGAGGTATGGAGTGAAATGAATAATATTAATGGAGTACCACCTTAGAGATTCAGAATTCTAATTCTGAAACATTCAGCAACTAACACAGAATATGGACTACTTACTTGTAAGATGCATGGAATGGTAAAGAAACAGATTTTTAAAAAATCATTGAACTAATTTTCATTTGCTTTTGAGTGACCCTTGATTTGACAGTTTCAGCATTCTAACACAATACGATGAAGCAATATTACAGTTTCTACCTTACATGTCTTATTTGTTGCTATGAAATACTTTTGACAATTATAAAGATTATCTATACTAATAAAAGGGTATTATGCTAATTAAACTGGGTCAACTGGACATTTTCTGGACATCTGACTTCCTTCTGGACAAAGCCACAGTGGCAGGGGCCAAAGCCAAGGCAGTTAGGGGTGATCAGTCTGGCAGGGGAGCAGTTAGGGGATGACTAAGCTGGCAGGGGGGCAGTTAGGGAGCGGTCGGGCCAGCAGGGCAGCAGTTGGGGGATGGCCAAGACCAGCAGGGGGCAGTTAGGGTATAGCCAGGCTGGCAGGGAGGCAGTTAGGGGACAACCAGGCCAGCAGGGGACCAGTTAGGGGGTGATCAGGCCCATAAGCAGAGCCAGTTAGGGGCAATCAGGCAGGCAGGCGAGCAGTTAGGAGCCAGCGGTCCTGGATTGCAAGAGGGATGTCCGACTGCCAGTAGTTGGACATCCCCCAAGGGGTCCTGGAATGGAAAGGGTGCAGGCTGGGCTGATGGACATCCCCTCATCCACCCCACCTCATGCATGAATTTCATGCACTGGGCCTCTAGTATGTTATAAAAATACTTACCTGGAATAAGATAAACTATATTATGAGAAGTATTTATTTATGATTTATGATTCTTCTTGAGTGTTTATAATTTGGCAAAAACTGCATTCCCTAATATTGAAAGACTAAGCAATATTATATTATAATAATGCATGATTAACTGAAAATATTGATTTCTTTGAAGGCAAAAGATATTAGGAACAACCGAAAAGTAGATTTCAGAAGATAATTAATAATGAACTTCATGAAATAATTCTCACCATTGGAAAAAATACATATTATCAAAGTAAATAGTAATCCAGAAAAAACTTTCACAGTCTGGAAATAAATATGATACAGAGTCAAAAAATGTATCTGGCTGAGAAGCAAAGTTAAGCAAAACAGATGGAAATAAAGGCAGTATTCACAGTTCATAGTGAATAGTGACAGAACACAGCTCAGACAGCAGCTAATGGAAATAACAATTATACTTGCTCGCAGACAGCAGCGTAGGTGTGAGCTGCTATGTACTTGAAAAGAGAAGAAGCACATTCAAAATCAGGTTTGTTTGTTTTTTAATTGTAAAATATATGAGAAAGGAAAAGTAGGAAAAGATTTAATTTATTCTAGAAACGGTGAAAAATGAAATATTCAGATCAAAAACAACTCAACCAGGCTTTGTTGGAAAATCTAATAACGTGTATATATTTTTAAGAATATATTTTAAAATTTCCCCCAAATGTCTGCATTTTAAAGGCACTGTTGTTTTTATAATACTATTTACAATACAAATGCAACATACATTAATGGGAATAATATATTAGAAAAAAATAACTTGGAAAGCAACCAATGAGATAACTGCATAATAATACACAATAGATTTAAAAAACATGAAAAAATGTAAAGCATACTTATAGTCCCTTTTTGATTACATGTTGGATTGGAAATTAAATTATATCTCTGATAGATCATCAGATTAAAGAAAATATATTCCAAAATTTAATTTTACGTATTTTTACATTTAAAAATGTGGCTAACAAAACAGGTAAAATTAAATAGGTACCTCTAATTATGTTCCATTGGACAAAGCTGATAGAGATGGGGGTTTGAAAACTATGATAAAGTTTCTTAGGAGATGATTTCATGTACTCTTAAAAAATTAAAAATTTTTTTCTCCTCATAGAGTCGGTCCAGGCTTTGACCATAACAATCAAGGAACTAACAAAGGTGTCTGAACAATACTTTGGAGTTCAATAAACTGATTGCTTCTTACATTCTAGATGTGAATGATCTCTCTAGACATAGTAACATTGAACAACTTAATTTCAAAGCCCCACGACCACTTCCTAGCTCTCTGAGATCTTTACACTCCCTAAGCCTGTGTTTTTCATCACTTCGTTTTTAAAAAAAACCTCTTGATATTTTATGATTGTTGATGGAGTGTTTTAAATATTTAAGTAATAATCAATTTGTATGGCATTCGGTTCGTTATAAACGGTTATCATTAGCCATTATTGTTGTTATTGACCCAGCAGAAATTGTAAATGTTTCTGAGCTTATGAACACCTGGAATGGTTGGCAGTCTCTGTTCTTGCCTTCCTTTTTTTTCTTCTTCTTCCAATGTTATGCGCAATAAAGAAATTACCAGCTAGAGCGTGAAGATGAAGCTATTTTGCATGCATATTCCTTCCAGAAGGAAAATGAAGGAAATATGAAATGTTGGTTCCTGTGCTGCCTGATACACTGTGAAATCATTTACGTCTGTCTACTGGGATTATAAGACCTGGTGGTGCATTGCCTTTTCTGAATACAGCTTCCCTGAGAGAGCTCCTGCAACATGGCCATCTGTTTGGGTATCGCGGATGAGACATAGTTTAGAAATCTATCTTTCTTTCCCCTTTTTCTAAACACGGGCGTTTTTGCATCCGTAAACCAATGTTTAAAGTATTTTTCTTAGATAATCAAAATCAAGAGAACGGTGAATTTAGACACGGGAGACCTACGTTCTCTTCCAGGCTTGGCCACTAATGACTTCTGGACTTGGGGAGAGTCCTTTAATTTCTAATGTCCTTGATTTCTTCTTTTACACAACAAAGAGTTTGAACTTAATTTTTAAAACACTGCTTTAAAATATAATGCCTAAATGTTTTGTAATATTTGAAATAAATCCTGTATAATTTATGATTTTTTCCTACTATGTCCCTGATACTGTCTATGTTGTGTATCTTTAATTTTTGATTTGTTCAACATATATCCTTATGATTCTTGCAGTCTGATGGGAGAAATAAATATTAATCAAATATTTGCACTCACATCTCCACACAAACATATATGATGTGGCTGTGACAAATACCACAAAGGCATAAAATTCAGTGACATAAGAATAAAATAGATGTGGCTTTTGGGTGAAAGTAGGAGAGGATATGTATGTAGGCTTTTATGTTTCACAAAAAAAATTCAAATTCATACATAATTCAAATTTTCTAACCAAATATTACTTACCTTTTAGAATATTATATATACTAGTTTATGTATTACTTACGTATTCATCCAAATTGAGTCTAATTCTTACTATATCCCATATACCAACTTACAGCAATGAATAAAACCTTCATGGAGCTTACAGCATAGTTAAAAAATCAACAGGAAACAATCAGAAGAGTTCTGCTCCATTTAAGATGTACATAGAGAACAAAAAAAGGGCAAAAGAATTTACAAAAGCATAATTTTTCTCGAAAGTAAGATGTGTTGTGAAAAGGCAGCAAAGGAATTGAATTTCATACTGACAATCTCGCAGGAGAAAAATCTTTAAAATTCTTCCTTGAGAATTTTAAAATTCAGTTGTTTGCTTTTTTTGTTGTGTTTTGCTTTCTCCACTGACTTTTTCCTTCAGTTTCAACAATTTGATTTCAAATCTTTATGTGTTTTACAGCTTTATGAAGAAACTAGTGGGCTGGTGCATGAAATTCATGCACATTAAAAGGGAATTAAGTAGAGGAAATCCTATATAATAAAGAGGGAATATGCAAATGGACTGTCAATCGGATCAGTTTGCACCCACAGCTGAGTCTAAGTTCCCATAACGTTCATTAAGGAGCAATCAACAGGGACCTGAGGCTGTGCGCCCACCCACCTCCTGCATGGAGCTTGACAAGAGACCTCAGGTCATGCCTTACACCTGAAGGGCTTGACAGGAGACCTCATGCTGCTCCCCCTGCCCTGGCACCAGGACAGAGGAACTCAGGCTGTACCCTCTTCCCTGGTGCCAGGCCAGGGAACCTCAGGCCATGCCCCCTGCCCTGGCCCCAGGCCAGGGGACCTAAGGCTGTGCCCCCCACCCAGCGGGACTTGATGGGGGCCCTCAAGGTGTGCCCTCCACCCTGGTGCTGGGCCAGGGGACCTCAGGCCATGCCCCTCACCCCAGCACCAGGCCAGGGAACCTCAAGCTGTGCCCCCTGTCCCGGCGCCAGGCTGGGGGATCACAGGCCACTCCCTCCACCCAGCAGGGCTTGATGGGGAACTTCAGGCTGTGCCCCCCTGCCCTGGCACCCAGGGGACCTGAGGCTGCACCCCCCTACCTGGCAGGGCTTGGTCTGGATCTAGCCCAATTAAGGGGGGCCGTCTAGATTTGGGTCTCGAGCGATTTTGAGGTTCACGTGGGTGGTTGAAGACTTGACTCTGGGTTCCATGGTGCACCCCAGACTCTCACAGGAGGAAGATTTTCATATACATTTTACTAATATTCTTTAATCGCTGACACTTCTATTATAGAGAAAGGGCAAATAGCAATATTAAAATATTTCCTCTAATTAATCCCCTTTTAATGTGCACAAATTTCGTGCACTGGACCACTAGTATTTTAATATTGTTCTTTGCCCTTTCTCTATAATAGAAGTGCCACAGATGAAAGGAAATTTAGTAAAATTTAAATTTAAATAGTGTATAAATTTATTAATAAATAAACAATAACAAAATGATATAACAGGCAGGCAGTGCCACATCCCTGGCCAGGGACACAGGTCAGGCAGCTTCACCTCAGCACTGGGCAGGGATGCAGGCAAGCAGAGTGATGTGAGCGCTGGGCAGGCCTGCGCATCCCTGAGCTGGGGGTGGAAATCCCTGCCCCCATCCCTGCCCAGCAGCTCCTGCCTGTTGACCGGTCACCAGTCGTCACTGGGACACCATTAGGACCAATTAGCATATTCCCTCTTTATTACATAGATAATTTGCATAGTATACAATTCAATGGTTTTTAGGATATTCACAGACTTCGGCAACCGTCAATACAATTTAAGTTCAGAACATTTTCATCGCCCAATATAAAGGAAACTTGTGCCCATTAGTAGTTACTTCCTGTTCATCCCATCCCTAGACAACCATTCATCTACTTTCTGTACCTAAAGATTTGCTGATTTTATACATTTCACATAAAGGAAAACACAATATGTTGTCTTTTGCAGCTGCCCTCTTTCACCTAGCATGTGGTTTTGAAGGTTAATTCACTTTTCCAGGTTTTTTTAAAAAGCTCATTTATGATCCATTTATATTCTGAGTCATTGACTTTCTGATTCATAGTATTCTTTCATTTTTACCGTTGCTTTTAAAATGCTATTTAATTTATATAAGCATGTTCTATTACGACTTTCCTCTGCTTCATAATGATTGTTGACGTACATTTTCATCTGCTGAAAGGTTTAAAAGTTACTTTCTGCTTTCTTCTTGTAGTAGATCTGAAGTGGATGCTATGTAAATTTTTCTGTGTACTTTTAAGTACCTTTTATTTTTCTGAAACATTAATTATAGTTAATTATATGTAATGAGAATGAGTGGTTTGAATGGCTTATTAAGATTCTCAGTTCAAGCTTATATTCTGATGGAACATGGAACTTTCTTGACTGCCTTTTCCCTGTGAGTATGAGAGGGTGGGGCGAAGAGGAGATACAAAGTTTCTTCTTACACTGAGATATTTTGTTTCTGAAGATTTCATATTTTTCACTGCTTTTTACCCTCTCTTCTTTTTTTTAATCTTTTTACGGGTACACTCTAAAATAATTTAAAAAGTATAGCATAGTATATACATAAACCAGTAATGTAGTCATTTATTATTATTACCAGGTATTATGCACTGCACATAATAATTGTGTTTGCTATACTTTTATTCCGGGGTAATCATATTTTATTTTACCCTCTCTTTTTACCACCAAGCTTCCAATGTTTTTCTTCATGTGACCTCTACAATCTTCCCAAATTATGCCTTTTCACTTCTTTACTTCTGACTCCATACATGTTCGAGTCTTTTCCTTTTGGTTCCTAATAGCCATTGTTCTGACCCACAAGCATTTGAAATGTTCCAATTCTTGTCACTCAGAGTCAATTTGTTTCCTTCAAGGATGACAGTCTCTATCTGCTACTGTTAGGACTTGGTTGCTCAATCTCTCTAGGAAAGGGCTGCACTGATTTTAGATGATGTTTTACTTCTTATACATGTAAATTGGAGTCTTTAGCAAGCTGTGTATATTAATTATGTTCTATACATAGGTTGCAGTTGGCTTTATTTGGGGTTTGTGTGGAAAACTTCATATTTAGAAGCCAATCATACTATCCAATATATTTTTAAAATATTTCTCCTCATTTGTTTTGCAAAAGTATTAGGTTCAGTTGGGTAAATAAACTAAATGAACTTACAAACAATTCTTTTATTTAGTTCTTAATGCCATTGCCCCAGTATTTGATGGATTTTCCTACTTTAAACGAAAACATTGTGAATTTGGGCTCAATTTTTGAAGTAAAGGTTGCTAGTCTCATAATTATATCTAGTTTCCCTTATCTGCACTAAAAAGACTGCAGCATTTATTTTAATTAGGCAGAATCATGTGAGCATTTCTGGTCATTAAAATGTGAATGGAAGAAATGTGTCATTTCTAGGCTAAGACAGAAAACAAGTCATTGGAGAGTTCCAGTCTCTCACTCTACCCCTGTCAGAACAACAGGGGACGCTTTAGCTCATGGGAAAGGAGTTACCAGGTAAGCGTGGCTTAAATAGCTGTTTCCACCTGGGAGTTAGCATTTTGTTGAGAAATACTTGAAACCACAGTGAAGTTCAAATGAGCAAAAAATATACGTTTGCTTTCTCTAATCACTGGGTATAAGGGGTATTTGTTACTGCAGCATAGGTTCAGCTTACATTGGCACATATAGTTTGGAGATTGAAACAACCTTCTCAGAGCAAGAATAGTTATCTAGGCTTTGAGTTTCATAGTAAAAATTAATTTTATCTACAAACTTCAAATAGTCATTAAATAGGAGAAGTTCTTCAGTGGAAAAAGTTAAAGAGAAGCCTTCAATACACAACACAATTAGGAAACCAAAAGCTTCTTATGTCCTTCTGGAAATCACCATTTTTTATGTATAAACTGTCCCACAAAATGATATAGTATTTAATGAAATCTGTTATTTTATTTATTATCTTAAAAAATGAAGAACCAATAATGTCTACCAATCAAGTTTGCTAAAAGAAGACATTCAAATTGGAGATTTGTGAGCAACTGTTTACAAGACCTTTGCAGATTTCAAAATTTGTGAAAAAATGACTAAAATATATAAGCCCCTTCAAAAATATCATATTATTATTATTATTATTATTATTATATATTTTTAATTAATTTCAGAGAAAAAGGGAGAGGGAAAGAGAGAAACATCAATGATGAGAGGGAATCATTGATTTGCTGTCTCCTGCATGTCCCCTACTGGGGATCGAGCCCGCAACCCAGTCATATGCCCTTGACTGGAATCGAACCCGGAACCCTCCAGTCTGCAGGCTGATGCTCAATCCACTGAGCAAACTGGCTAGGGAAAAACATTATATTATTTTGATGAACACTTAAAAAGTTTCAAAAGGCAGGATGGAAACTGCTAATGTTAATTGAATTAATTTTATATTGAATTAATTTGTTTTTTTAATAAAATAAACTGTACTTTATAATTGAATGTATCATTATAATAGTAATTTTAATTATGAACTTAAACTGAATTGACAAAGATAAAACAATCACAGTAAATAATTGTAATTGCTGCTGTATCCTGTGTGTGCGCACTGCAGACAACACAGATGTATATTGACGAACAGATTTTCTTCCACTATTGAATGGCTTAGTTCTCACTGAAATGTATTCTGCCTGTGGCTCATCTCTGTGTTTTCTGCTTTCATGGGGAATACTTTCTCAGTTATGCATTCAACTGATGCATCTTATCCTATTAACTTCACATTATGCAAATTAAAATGCTCCTTACAATTCTTGAACTAATCTTTGTTCATAAAATTGGTTGCTTCATATGCTGTGCTGGTACCTTCTGTACCTGTGGTTACATGGGAACATTTTTAATGGCTTCTAGCTTCTGCTTAAAATGCATTTACACCCAGAATCACATATTACTTTGCCCATCTTCATACCACACACTAGTTATCTAATCTAATAAAAGAGTAATATGCAAATTAGGCATCACTCCACCACACCTAAGCCACACCCCCCAGCCAAGCCATGCCCACCAGCCAATCAGAGCAACTATATGAAAATTAACCCAGCCAAGATGGTGACCAGCAGCCGAGGAGCTAGAGCAAACAGGAGGCTTGCTTGCCCCAGCTATGGAGGAAGCTAAACTTCCCGCCTGCCTAGGCTGGCTGTGGCCCCCACTCAAGGCAACAAAGCTTCAGTTATAGAAGATAAATAAATACCAGATACCTGCTTTCAGCCAGCCTCACTGGGGGCTGTGGCCAGCCTGCGAACAGCCATCAACCCCTCATGCAGGCTGATCAGGCACTCCAGGGGAGACCTCTACCCTGAAGGGGATGTGGCCAGCTTAAAAATGGCCCTCAGTCTCTCACCCATGCTGGCCAGGCACCCCAGCAGGACCCCCATCCTGATCCTGGACACCCTTCAGGGCAAACCAGCCAGCCCCACCCATGCACCAGGCCTCTATCCGCTAATCTAATAAAAGAGTGATATTGAAATTGACCATTTCTTCGGGATGCCTAAGCCATGCTCACCAGCCAATCAGAGCAGCTGTATGCAAATTAACCCAGCCAAAATGGAGGCCGTCAGTCATGAAGTTAGAGTAAACAGCAGGCTTCCATTGCACCAGGAGTAAACTGTCTGCCTAGGCCGGCTGGGCCTCTCTCTGCTCACGGCAACATTCTTACAATTATAGAAGCCACAGAGCTGAAGCCAACAGGGGGCTTCATTATCTGCCTAGGCCTCGGCTTAAAGCAACAGTTTCAATTATAGAATATAAATAAACCCCAGTAACCTGATTCCAGCCAGCCTTGCTGGGATATTGGGTCAATGGGAGCTGTTGGCAGCCTGAAAGCCTGAAAACACCCCTCAGCCCATCACTCAGACTGCCTAGGCACTCAAGTAGGGACCCGAAACCTGAAGGAACTGTGGGCAGCCTGAAAACAGCCCTCAGACCTTCACCCAAGCTGGCCACACCCCAATGGGGTAAGGGTCCTCAATGGGGGCTTGGCCAGCCTGCAAAATGCCATCAGCCCCTCACCCAGGCTAGCCAGGCACACCAGCAGGTGGACATCCCCTGAGGGGTCCCAGACTGAGAGAGGGCACAGGCTGGGCTGAGGGACACCCCAAGTGCACAAATTTTTGTGCACCGGGCCCCTAGTATATAATAAAAGGATAATATGCAAATTGACCCTAACAGCAGAACCACTGGGAATAACTGGTTACTATGACACACACTGAGCACCAGGGGGCAGACACTCAATGCAGGAGCTGCCCCTGGTGGTCAGGGTACTCCCACAGGGAGAGCTCTGCTAAGCCACAAGCCAGGCTGACAGCTGCCAGTACAGCGGTGGTGGTGGCAGCCTCTTCTGCCTCCTCAGCAGGATGTCCGACTGCAGCTTAGGCCTGCTCCCCACTGGCAAGTGGGCATCCCCAGAGGGTTCCCGGGCTGCCAGAGGGATGTCTCACTGCAGATTAGGCCCATTCCCCTGGGGAGCAGGCATAAGCCAGAAGGTGGACATCCCCCAAGGTTCCCAGACTTCAATAGGGCACAGGCCGGGTTGAGGGACCCCCCCACCAAATGCACAAATTTTTGTGCACCAAGCCTCTAATTTTTTATAAACACACATGAACACATTAACATACATACATCACAGAATTCCTTAGTTTCTGCTCAATACTTAAGCAGTTGTTTTTAATTTCTGTGACTACCCCGGTGCATGGATAACATGTTTTAGTACAAGTTGGATAGATTTTGGACTACTCTTATCACACTAGCAAGGAGGAGTAAGCAGGTAAGCACTGCTTCTGTTTTTGTTGGTCCTACCTACAAAAACTGGTCTCTTTACCAACTTTACATATTTGTTTTACATAAAGAAAGAGATACACAATAGTTACTTAAAGATGGAAACCATTTTAGTAAAACAGCAAAGGTACATCCAGTTTTTAATTCATTGTGGTTCCATGTTATTAAATATTGGTTTAAAAAACAGATTATCCTACTCCAAAATTTTATCACCATGGAGATACTCATAGAATTCACAAAGAATTAAACAAAAACCTTTTCCAATATTTTTCAGGATTTGTTTTATACTCCAAATCCAGTGTTTTTAAAATGAAAATTAAATGTCAAAGTTTTTAATCATACATTTTATTACAGTCTAAATCTAATATAGAATAGATATAAAACATAGATATATATTCTTTTTTATCCATTCATCTATCTGTAGACACCTTCTAGGTTTCTTCCACATCTTGGCTATTGTAAATAACTGCAATGAACATAGGGGTGCATATATCTTTGAGAATTAGTGTTTTTGTTTTCTTTGGATAAATACTGAGAAATAGAATTATTGGGTCATATGGTACATATAAATTTATTTTTTTTGGAGAATATCCATGCTGCAATAAAAATAATAAAATCTTGCAATTTGAGACAACTTAGATGGATCCAGAGGGTATTATGCTAAGTGAAATTAGTCAGGCAGAGAACGACAAATATTATATGGTTTCACTTAAATGTAAAATCTAAAAGAACAAAGAAAAAAGCACACAAACAAACAAAGCAAAACAAACAGACTCTAGAAACAGAGGCCAAAGGGATGGTTACCAGAAGAGAGAGGGTGGGGGAATGGATGAAAATGGGAAGGTATATCTTAACTAATAAAAGCAAAATATTAAAATTAACCGTTTCTCTGGGATGGGGGTGAGCCACGCCCACCAGCCAATCAGAGCTGCTGTATGCAAATTAGCCCAGCCAAGATGGCGGAGGACGCAGCCCCGGAGTGCAGCTTCTCTGGGGCTGCGGCCTCCGCCATCTTGGGAGCCTCCCGCCTGGGAAGGCATCCAGCGCCTTGAGCCTGTGGATGCCTTCCCAGGTGGGAGCCGGGGGGGAGGCGGGGACCAGACGGTTGGACCCCATGGCCCCCGCCCAGGAGGCCCATGGGGTGGCCAGCACCACCCCAGCCTCGGCTTCCCGGGCGGGAGCCTTCTGGGGCGCGGGGACCAGGCGGCCAGCCCCCATGGGCCCTGCCCGGGAATCCCAGGCTGGGGTGGCCAGCGCCACCCCAGCCTAGGCTTCCTGGGCAGGAGCCTTCCGGGACATGGGGACCAGGCGGCTGAATCCCCGTGGCCCCCGCCTGGGAGGCTGTGGGGTGGCCAGCGCCACCCCAGCCTCGGCTTCCCAGGCGGGTGTCCCGTAGGGTCAGTGGGAGCTGTGGCCAGCCTGAAAACTCCCCTCAACCCCTCACCCAGGCTTGCCACACCCCCTGGGGTAAGGGTCTCCACTGGGGAGCTTGGCCAGTCTGCAAACAGACATTGGCCCCTCACCCAGGCTGGCCTGGCACACCAGCAGGTGGACATCCCCAGAGGGGTCCCAGACTGGGAGAGGGCACAGGCCGGGCTGAGGGACCCCCTTTCCCCAGTGCACAAATTTTTGTGCACCGGGCCCCTAGTATAGTTAATAATGTGATAAGTTTACACAGTGACAGATGATTACTAGAATTAGTGATGATCACAGTGTAAGGTATAAAGATGTCAATTCACTATATTATACACGTGATATAAACAATATAAGATTGTATGGCAAGTATATGTAAACAAAATAAAATTTAAAAACCCTGCTTTTTTTTGCCGTCAATTGTTTAAAAATACTCTTCATTAAGCTACATTTTTCTGTCTAAATATGCTCCAAGGAATCAAATCAAATTCTCCTGATCAGGCTTCTAAATTTTTTCTCTTTTGCAAGATAGTTATTGAGCTGAACACCTTACAATCTATAATTCTTCTTCAGGATTCAAGGTGCTAACAATTCCATTCACAATATACTATATTGAGAACATTTGTAAAAGTACATCTATATATATAAAAGCCTAAGCAACCGGCCACCAGGGGGTGGATGCTCAACACAGGAACTACCGAGCAACAGCAACTTTGCAGAGTGTCCTCTCGCACTCTAGGACTCCCAGAGATGTCAGACTATTGGTTTCAGACCCATCCCCACAGGTCAGGCTGAAGGAGATGCCCTCTAAGCCCTAGCATTGCCCCAGGTGCAACTGGCCAGGGAGGGACTACAAGAGGTTAGCTCTAGGGCATGTCCTGCCCTTCTCACCCAGTCCCACCCCTCTTGCCACCTTCTAATTAATTTACTTTCAATGTGCATGAATCCGTGCATACGGTCTCTAGTAAATATATAAATTAGTGGTTTTGTGAGTAAATATGTCACTCAAATGAAGATGTGCTTGTGATTTGAATGTCAATGTTTGGCAATATATTGTTCAATCATATACAGATCACAGATTTTTTTCTTGGCAAAGTCATTCTCTAGTTTCAATCAGAGGTACTTGTACCAAAATTGTTTCAGAATCTTTATAAACATTAGATATTTGTCTTATTTCTTATGCTTTTAAAAAATTTTGTTGAATTTATTTAGGTGGCAATTGTTAATAAAATTATATAGGTTTCAGGTGTACAACTTGTGATTTTATTCAGCAATTTGGGAGTGGTTTCACAATCCTATATAATAAAAGGATAATATGCAAATTGACCCTAATAGCAGAACAACTGGGAATGACTGGTCACTAGGACACACACTGACCACCTGGGGGCAGATGCTCAATGCAGGAGCTGACCCCTGGTGGTCAGTGTGCTCCCGCAAGGAGAACTCTGCTCAGCCACAAGCCAGGCTGACGGCTGCCAGTACAGTGGTGGTAGCAGGAGCCTCTCCCACCTCCTCAGCAGTGCTAAGGATGTCCAACTGCAGATTAGGCTTGCTTCCTGCTGGCAAGTGGACCTCCCCCGAGGATTCCTGGGCTGCCAGAGGGATGTCTGACTGTCAGCGTAGGCCCATTCCCTTGGGGAGTAGACCTAAGCCAGCAGGTGGACATCCCCAGAGGGGTCTCAGACTGCAAGAGGGCACAGGCCGGGTTGAGGGACACCCCCAAGTGCACAAATTTTTGTCAATCAGGCCTCTAGTATGTTATAAGCACCCTCAAGTGATTCCTTTGAATACCAGCATTTGAGGAACTTTGCTCCAAAATGCCACTCCAGAAGTCAGAAGAAACGGAATCAGCATACAGTCTTTTGTTTTGTTTTATTTTTCATGCATATATCTTAGATCCTCTTCTCACGGGCCACTTACTTTGGAGTTTGAGAATTTGGTAGTTTAATCAATAAGCATTTGCCAGCCACTTATTTCTCAAATACTCCGTTAAGAGGCTAGGGTTGGGCCCAGAATCTTCATAAATAGCAAGTTTCTAGGGTGAATGCGATGATCCAAGTCTTGCATAGGGGTAACTTTCATTTATTAATTAAGTAAATATTTTGACGTATTATTCCTAATATTTCTCTTGATTTCTCAAGGCAGGTGATTTTCACTCTCCTAAACCACACCTCAGACTTGAATATATTTCCCCGCCCACTACTAAGACATTTAACTCTAACGATTGTGTTAAAGGCCACATTAATAAAAAGGGCACATCCTTTCTCATATTTACACAGGCCCTTTCTCCAAGTGAGGAGAGGAAAAGAGAAGGGCAATAAACACACATGTTCACATACCAACTACTTCACATGTTTACTCCTCCAGATCACCCAGTTTTATTAACCATGGTTTGTATTTGAGGAGACAGATTTCTAGGAAGTATAAGTAACCTGACCAAAGTTTATGAAGCCAACAAATGGCAGTAGTGGGATCCAGAGATCTTTCTGATGCCAAGTCTTCCACGACTATCCTATCTAATAAAGAGAGAATATGCTAATTGACCCTCACACCATCACAAAGGTGGTAGTGCCCACGGTCAATAAATAGAGAATATGCTAATTGATTGCCCCACCCTCAGAGATGGCAGCACCCACAAGCAATAAAGAGGGAATATGCTAATTGACTGCCCCACCTTCTAAGATGGCAGTGCCCACAGCCACATGACAGCACCCAGTCCCCTCAGCCCCACCAGGCCCAGCCTTGCCCTGCACCTGCCTCTGGAATTCCCCAGTCTTCTCAGCACCCCAGCTGCCCAGGGCCAACCTGAGGTGCAGGCAAGCCTCAGATGGCAGCTGCCCAGCCAACCAGAGTCGCCTGAGGCTCAGGTAACCAACCAGAGCCGGCCAAGGCTTGCGCTGCCGGAAGTGGCAGCAGCAGAGGTGTGATGGGGCATCGCCTTCCCCTGATCACTGGGTCGCCTCCCACCCCTGAGGGCTCCCGGACTGTGAGAGGGGGCAGGCTGGGCTGAGGGACCCCTCCCCCCCATCTAATGCATGAATTTTCATGCACCAGGCCTCTAGTTTAGTGAATGGTGCTGCCAAAAGTGATGGCGACAATAGTGAACAAATCGAAACTTTTTATGGAATCCCAGACTATATTCATTATTTAATTATTATCTTGGTAAGGCTTATGCTGCAAGAATCTAGAATTTTGTCTAATAACATTAAAACCTGTAGCTTACTTTACTTTTAAACTATATCTCCATTTTAGAGGACATGTCCTAAAAATAACTATTTTATTATTGTGATATGTTTCAAATTTCTTAGAATATTGAAATAAGAATTTCAACATTTTAGGAACACATAGGACTAATAATATTTCAGGAAAATTGGAGTGATGGGAAGGAAGAAATTGAAACAAAATCTGTAAAGGCTTTTCTAGAACATTTGTAAAATTAAGAAGAAAATGTAGCTTTTATCATAAGTATATGAAATCTCTCTCACAATCATCCTCCTTCTCTCTATCAGATGGATACATTAAATATTAAACAATACAATTTTATCAAATTATAAAATGTTTGAAATGTGAACATTTTAACATAAAACTTGGGTTGCCTTGATAAAGTTTTCTTCATATTGATTTTACTACTAAAGATCATCCAGACCCTTAAACTGTGTGTTATGGTTGAGAGCATCACTTAGGCACATCACCTCAAAGGTGTCACTGTGTAAACTTATCACACAATCACCTCAAAGGCACATTTTAAAAGGTTTTAAAAAATGTTGTTTTTATATTCTTCTTTAAGGCGATGTTTCGATATCAGTAATACTGACATTGTCTAAGTCTGCTCAAATACCTCCCTTTTATTGGTAATCCAAGTTAGAATAATGTAAACTGTAACAAATGCAACTGATGTAACCCATCCAGCTTTATGGCAGCAACCAGACTTTGAGCTCCATAAATCCTATACTTGGTTTTCCCTGTCCTAAGTCATTGAAGATTTCTTATTTCTAATTCTTTTCATCATCACCTTCTGTTGCACTATTCTTATCTCATTTTGCTTTTCTTATTTTTGTCTATCTTCCCAAAGAACTAGGCTTAAGCAAGAACACTAGCCCTTCTCAGCTCTAATCACATTGACACTGTCAAATACAGTGCAGTTATAATAATTTAATTTGGAGCATTCTAATGGTAAATCTGACTGATGTGACTATTTGTTTACAGAAGTCTATAAGTAAATATCTCTTGGCTTACAAAGGGGAAATCTTTAAAATTTAAGGTTAATCCCAGCCAGTGTGGCTCAGTAATGGAGCATCTGTCCATGAACCAGGAAGTCACATGCCTGGGTTGTGGGCTGGATTCCCAGAATGGGATGCGCAGGAGGTAGCCAATAGAGTATCCTCTTTCATCATTGATGTGTCTGTCTCTCCCTCTCCCTTCCTCTCTAAAATCAATAAAAATAAATTTAAAAAATTAAGGTTAATGACTTTAATGAATGAAACTCCATGTGTATATACTTTAACCATATAAATTCAACGTAGATTAAATGAGAAGGCTTAGGATATTTTAATGTTAGATTAAGTCCCCTTGACTCTGTGGTTATTGCCGTATCTATGCCTGGTTTCCAAACTAGCCACATTAGCTCTGATTATTGCAATCATCTTTATGCACACTCTCATTACAGTCAGCACCATGCTTGGTAAACAGGCAAAGAGAAAATTACGTAGCATGTTGAGAAATTCATAGGCATTATTTTGCAATGAGTAGATTGTTTTACAAAAGATTATTTTATATTAATGTTTTGTTTTTCATATACAATTTAAAATGAATTGTATTATTTTAGATTAACCATTGAATGTAAGTGCAATTCACATTAACAAAAACATAATGTGTGTGTATATATATATATATATATATATATATATATATATATATATAATTTTTATTTTTGTTAAAATTGTAGAAAATTAATTAATTTTAAAGAAATAAGTGGTCCTAGAGTTATTAGAGATTATATTAAACTCTGGTAAGATTCTCAGTAGGCCACCATATCTATTTTTCCTTTTAACTTCTACAGTAATAACATGATCTACATAACATTTTTACTTAGAAAAATTCTATTATTTAACTTATAAACAGATTAGAAAAAAACACAAACATTCGTACTATGCACATTAATTACCCTGATTGCTAATTTTATTCAGCTATATTTTCTTTTGCTATTTCATTTTAACCCTTTATTTATATAGTAAAGCACTGTTTCTGCCTCTTTCCATCTAAAGTGTGTTCATTATTGACATCTAGGAGCTTAGCTTTGTGACTAAGAATAAGAATGGTTTTGGTGAAGTCTCTCTCAACCCTAATACAAAATGTTTTACAACATGTTTGTTGAAAAAGTCAAGGAAGCCTCTGACATAATGGAAGCATGCTAAGAAGCAGAAATAATAAAGTTTGTCTCATCAAGTGGTAAATTTGTACAAAGTCCAGAACTCTGTACATTACATTTCTGTCTCTCTCATTTAAGCAATCTCTTTTCAGAATGAGCCACACACTCACTTGGTATGGAACTTTTACCTCTCATTTGTACAGAGAAGAACTGAAATCCAGACTGGACTACTCAGAGGTAGACATAGGAATTAAGCAGGAGCAGAGATATTGGCGACAATTAAGATTGATACTGAGGGAGGAGGTTAGCTGTTATTCTTTAATTATTGTTAGCGTTGCCGAAGGAGGAATGCATGAGGCCAAAACGAATGAAGAATTATGAATTTATTAGGTCATCTGGGTACCTCAATGGGCTGAGTCCCCAAATGGCACCAGCACCCAAAGATGGGAGTCAGAGGGTTTTAAGGGACTCTGGGTGGGCTTCTTCTGGGTGGAGAATTCTCTGTGCAGGTCTAGATTCTGGGAAAATCCGAAGAGAAGAGATAATGGTCTTAGCAAGTGGAATGTGGTCTAAGCAAGTGGAATGTCCGTTGTGAAGTGGCCTAAAGGTCAGTTCCCAGGGGAGAGGGTATAGATTAAATTATTTGATCAGACCTAACAATTATCATCTAAAATACCATTGCAAGTCTAAATGTTTTGGTAGCAATTTCTGTCATAATCTATAGGAAAATTAATGGCTTTGTGTAAGCTATTTTGAAATTTAGTGCTGTCACAAGTGCAAATATTCTAACTGGTGTATGTATTAATGTAAAGACAAATTTACCTGCTACTAGGATGTAATAACATTTAAAGATTATACATCTATAATTTAATATAAATATATGCAAATATAGTATAACTCAGGATAACATAATCCTATATAATAACAGCCTAATATGCTATGTACCTGACTGTTGTTTGATCGTTCAACCAGTCGCTATGACGTGCACTGACCACCAGGGCGCAGATGCTCCAACTGGTAGGTTAGCTTGCTGCTGGAGTTCATCCCATCAGGACTGGGTAAGATGAGCAGATGTGCCCTAGAGCCCTTCTGCAATCTCTCCCCAGCCCTGATTATGCACCAATGGGGTCCCTTGGCCTGGCCTGCACCCTGTTACAATCCGGGACCCCTCAGGGGATGTCATAGAGCTGGTTTTGGCCCGATCCCTGCAGGTCAGGTTAAGGGACCCCGCCAGTGCTGAATCCATGTGTCGGGTCTCTAGTGTACAATATAAAAATAATAATCATTGCATGTAAACCAGAGGCAAAGTAATTAAAATCACATTGCTGACATACATTGGCTATGGGTCATATGCTGAAATGCACAAATGAGATGCACTAACACATTTTAACAATTTGTGGTCACATTCTAATGTTATATACAAATATTTAAAGCACATGCAAAACCCATGAAATTGTTCTGTGTATATTTATATACCTTCATTCCAAAGTCCTGTTACCGAAGTCCTGTTTTAGTGTTAGGTACAATATGTTTTGTCCTGGAGCAGAAAACAACTTTTCAAATGTGATTGCTACATTCTATATGAGATTAGTGTGGAAGCCTTAGGATTTTTCTGAGCCTTTTGGGAAGATTGCTTTGCAGGCTGAAGTGTGGATCCCTGTATCCCATGTGACATACCTTGCATAGCTCATGAATTAAGTATACTATGCCAACTTTATAATTATGCATGCAATGAACCCATGAGAAAAAGTATGCTCCTGTCTCAACATTATCTTTCTTTTCTATTTTCAAAGTGAGGAAAATAAGTAATATCATCCTCAACACACTGAATAATACTTAGCATGATAGCTGTGAGTATAATGCATTAAAGGTAATAAACACAATCTACATTTTAATAGGTGTAATGAATCAATGACGAGATCCTATAAAAATGTTTACCATTTTTACTCCCATGTACACCAAGCCAATGATGGTTATACAGATAGGAAACAATAAGTAATATTAAGTATACTTTTTGATAATGTTTAGTGATCATACTTATAGAAAGAATAGAAGAATAACATTAGAAATAATCATTCTGATGGGTCTTCTGTGTTTGCTTGTCATTGATTGCATTGGTGAATCTAGAGCTACAGTTTTAGGCACTGAGTCCTGGATAATGACATTCTCAAATTGTCCCAGATGCCAAATATTAATATGTATTTGAAATGTATTTTTTGTCTCCACTAATTATATATGATGTGATAGAGATGTCAGCCAAGGATTTTCTAGATTGGCTATACCTTACTAATAATAAGAGGCAAAAGTTTAAAAATGAATTTACAAATGTCTTCCTTGTGATTGAATGGGAAAAAATCAGGGATAACACCTAAAAGTTTAGTGCCAGGGTTGAAGGATAGCCAAGTGAACAGAGAAAGCACTATCACCGTGGAAACCATGACATATCCTGGAAAATAATGCGTTCAATACAATTCTTACTGACTTTAGTGTTTTTAATATTAAAGCCCTTCATTATGTTCACAAAATTCTGTTATTTGGAATTTTGTTTCTAAACAAAATCCATTGAGAACTTCTATTCTAGAAATTTGAGCTATTACAGTTTGAATAGGAAATGCCCTATGACTATAGGTAATAGGGTTTAATTTTCAATTAGTTACTTATTAGATGGAGAAATAGGCCACCAATTCACGCAAACACTCTAAACTATGCAGAAAAAATGAAAGCTCTAAAAATTCTCACTGACTACTTTGGAAAGATTTTCTTTACGTTATTCAAGTATGAAAGTAAAAATCGTACATCAGAGCAGGTGCTTAGTTAATTCATATGCAACATTGCTTTCCTGCATTTAGTCATAAACTTATTTTTGTGTTCCAGTTCTCAAATTAAATTAGAACAATTAGAACAAAAATAAGAATGAAGTTAATACATTTTAAATTGTCTTCTGTATTATATAATATACTTAGATTCAGAGTAGAAATTTTATCTTTGAAATGTTACTATATTGAATAAAGTGAGACTGCTCTAGTTTTTTTAACATAAGAAGAAACAGTAAAACAACAACAACAACAACAACAACAACAACAAAACACAAGCAGTAAAGATCTTAGATAAAGCATTATGTTTCTGTATGATTGATTATCTGGGTGAAGATTTATACCAGCCGAGAAAGTAAGCCTCAAAGCGCAGAAACTAAAAGCAATAAGATGAGCTTAATAATGTTGACTTAAGTCAACTGAAAAAAATAGTTTCCTTTGAGTTCCTTTTAATATTTAACTGTTTGACATTTGTAATTTATTGATTAATGACATTTTATTATAAACCTTAATTAAAATAATCTTTCCCTCTTTATCTTAGATCGTTGAGTAGGAAATAGGAATGGTTAATCTTAGCTAAAAGTGTTACTTGTACTATTGGTGGGACTCACCGGTATTTTTTCAGTTATATAGAACATTGCTATATTTTAAACATAATTTTTAAGTCTGATGTAAGAAAATTTATTTATCCCACATCTAACTCAAATAATTTGCTCTTTCTTTAACTATAAACCATAAAATACTATGTGATATTTACAGATAAATATTTTATAAATTATTTTTAATCAGAATTCTCTTCTATATCCTATATAATAAAGAGCTAATATGCTAATTAGACCAAACAGCAGAACAATCATCCAGGACGACCTTCTAGACAAAGCCAGGGCTGTGAGGGCCAAGACCGTTTCACGAATTTTGTACATCAGGCCTCTAGTAAACATATATTTAATTTATTGAAGACTTTATTTTGTTACATAAGTTAATTCAAGAAATGTCCAGTTTAAGTATCCAGACTGATGTGGGGCATTATACAAACTTGGTAGATATTTTACCTTCAATACACAGGGGTAATCAGCTGAATTGTGAAAACTATTTTGCCAATCTGTAAATATCAATGAATTATAGTTAACACTGATTTGTAAAAGGTAGTTGACATCATATTTGCTTATTGTTAGTCATTTGAGTTGTAAGCCACAAACTGCTTTCCATTTCATCATACGTGATATATAATCAACGAAGCAAAGAAACAAGCCCATATGGCATAATGTCACAGTATCTTAAAGTATATGTGGAAGTGCCAGGCTGGTGTTGTTCAGTGGTTAAGTATCAACCTATGAACCAGCAGGTCATGGTTCGATTTCCAGTCAGGGCACACGCCCAGATTGTGGGCTGGATGCCAAGTAAGAGACAGGCAGGAGGCAGCCTATCCATGGTTCTCTTTCATCATTGATGTTTCTCTCTCTCAATCTTCCTTCCTCTCTCTGAAATGAATAGGCATATTTAAATATGCCATATATATATACATTAAAGTTTAGTACGTAGACCATAAATGCTTTTGTACGTATGGGCAAGCTATGCTTTTATTTTTGATACTTTCTTTTTAAAAAGAAAGATGTAATGTCTCATGCTTTGGGAATTTCCCACTTAACTTGAGCTTTCTACTTGCTGTAAGTATGCAGACCTGAGTTTACATACTTTTAGCCATGATTTGACACCTTAAACATCTAAATTGACACACATGCAGGGCATCATTACTCCTTTTGTTGTAAGGTAATCTGAGAAGGGTGAAAATTGGGATAAGGATTTCAGAGTAGCAATATAGGTTTCCAAATAGTTTTTAAAATACACAGTAATAATGATTAGAACCAGAAAAAAACAAAAACAAAACAACTGTGCTCTGTTACAAACCCATTCTGAAAGAAAGGTTCAGTTGTGCTTTCTCTAAATGGCAGTAGATCAGGGCTCTTTGGATTAATATGCATCGTACATACTCTGCAGATTAAACTAAGTCACCTGGGAAATGGATGCCCAATGAACCACTCTATCTGTGCTCTGCAGGTACCTTGAGTAGTTTGTCAGCTGCAGCATAATTATACTTTTAGTTTGATGTAGGCAGTGCTACGGTAGCTAAAATCATTTTCATTTCTTCCCAGAATTTCCTTCAGAGAAATGCAAAGTAATACAACTTTTTAAACACAATATTGTTTTTCAGAATTTAAGCAGAAAATGTAACCATAATTCAGGAACAACTAATGTGTCCTTCAGTAGAAAATGGAACAATTATTGTCTATGTTGGAGAGTATGAACAAAATAAAATGTGGACCTTGTGAGATTCCAGTGATATCTGAACTAATAAAAGTGTAGTATTAAAATTAACAGTTTCTTCTGGATGCCTAAGCCACGCCCACCAGCCAATCAGAGTGACTATATGCAAATTAGCCTAGCCAAGATGGCAGAGGCCGCAGCCCAGGTGTGCAGCTTCTCTGGGGCTGCGACCTCCACCATCTTGGGAGCCTCCATCCTGGGAAGACATCCAGCACCCTGAGCCGGCCGATGCCTTCCCAAGGGAAGCCTCGGGGGCGGGACCAGCTGACCGGCCCTGAGGCTCCCTCCTGGGAGGCCATCAGGTGGCCAGGGGCACAGGCAGGAAGGCCTGAAACCTCCCTGCATATGCCACAGCCACCCAATCGCTTCCCAGGTGGATGGCCTGGAGGGTCAGTGGGAGCTGTGGCCAGCCTGAAAACTGCCCTCAGCCCCTCACCCAGGCTTACCACACCCCTTGGGGGTGAGGGTCCCCACTGGGGAGCTTGGCCAGCTTGCAAACAGACATTGACTCCTTACCCAGGCTGGCCAGGCACACCAGCAGGTGGACATCCCCAGAGGGGTCCCAGACTGCAAGAGGGTACAGGCCAGGCTGAGGTATTCCCCCCCCCAGTGCACAAATTTTTGTGCACCGGGCCCCTAGTTTTGATAATAAGATTGCTTGAGTGACTTTTTAAATCTAAATCATTCAAAGATATTTGAATTCCTAAAGATTTTTTAAATGTACATTTAAATGAAATGTACAGTTGAAGCAATTAGGAAGTAGATGGAAAAATGAATCTTGGCACCACTGATTTAGATATTTGTTTTAAATGCATGTGTACATAAATTTATATGGATACATGTATATGAACATAGATAAGAATTTTACATGTACCTAAATTTGATATGAGTAATTTAGATAATTTCGATTTTTAAACTGTACTTAAGAACTTTGCTATGTATCATTAAGTCACAAATCACCCAGTATTAATTACTGATCTTGAATTTTTTCCTTTATTTGATTTCAGTAGGGTGCTAAGGAAATTTATATTTATATCTTTTGATTTAATGATGTCTTACTTACTATTTTATTTCTATATTAAAATGAACCATGTAATTAACATACACTAAAAAGTCAGTTAAAATTAAATAGTCTGTAAAATTATCCTTGCATTTATCAAGCAAGTTTGCCGAAGTTTTTGTCTTTTGTGATTATGCTTCTATATCTTCATTAACATAATGGATGTATAACTCACTAGAGAATATTTTTATTTATTGAACCATGTCACCATTAACAGAAAGTGTCAGGATAATAAAGTAACTGATTCTTCATTTTTGTAGAAACCTTGAAAGCAAGGCCTTTCATTTCATACTATAACTCATCTTATGAATCTTTTTGACAATATATACATTATCAATAAATTTCATTTCTCTACATATAACATTAAGATGTCAGTCATCTTGCTTGTTATACTCAAGACACGTTAGTTGTTGGAGCAGAGACACATTCACATGAAGTGTCTCAGAAACTACACTGCTACACATAATGAACGTCTATGAATTTGGTTTGTTGGATTACAGAGGATTTAATAACAGAAAATAAGATGATATATTGATAGTCCCTGGTTATTGTGATGTCAACACAATACCAAAAATTCAACTTAATCTTGTTTTATAGTGACAAAAACTGGCTTTTAGAAAACATTTAATAAAAATAACAGGCCCTAACTGGTTTGGCTCAGTGGATAAAGCATCTGCCTGTGGATGTAAGGGGTCCCAGGTTTGATTCCAGTCAAGGGCACATACGTAGGTTGAGGGCTTGAACCCCAGTAGAGGGCATGCTGTAGGCAGCCAATCCATGATTCTCTCTCATTATTGATGTTCCTATCTCTCTCTCCATTCTCCCTTCCTCTCTGAAATCAATAAAATATATTCTTCAAAATTTAAAATAACAGGAAAAATAATGAGGGTGTTATCATAATATTGACTGTTCACTAAGTACAAATTTTATCACTTCATAAATGGATTGGTAAATGATAAGAATGGTATTTATCAATGTGATTTATTATTTTTATTGCATGTAGTAATAAATTGTTTTACCTATTTGTGCATTGTACTAATCATATGAATACACAACAATATATTTATCAATCTATTTTTAATAACCAAGTAAAATACTTTTTGTTTTTTTTGTTACTATAAATAATATTGATATAAAATATTTTGCAAGTCTTTTAGTAAACATTCTGCAACATTACTTTGGGGTAGTAGAATAGTTAGAGCTAAAATGGCTGGAGTATTAGTTTTGTATATATTTACATTTGGTTACCAATACCAAATAGTTTTCCAAAAGGATTTTGACAATTAACATAATGCTGGAAACTGATTGTTTTCACCAACCTTAGTTGCTCTGAAAGGCAGAGCTATGCACCCATTAAGTTGAAACATTGTTAATTACAGCAAACCCCCACCTGTAAATTCTTGCTGCCTGTTTGTTGTTGGAATTTCCTGCCTAAGGATATGGTTGTTTTCTAAATGACTCAATAAAAGGCTGGTGAAGCCCAGGCACCAATGGGCAGTCTCATCCACTAGAGGTAGACTCTACGCCTGGTCTCCCAGTTTCTAAATTGATCCTCTTCTAGTCTCTCTCTCTTCCTTTTGTGTGTGGCCTCCTCCAGAACTAGAACCCTGAAAAGGAACCCTGAACCACGTTGGACGTGTAAGGGGCTCCCACAACATAACAACTACAATACTTGGAAGTTGCAGTTGTACACACCCCAACCTCATATGGTATTAACAGTATTTTTCCATTTTGTAGACACTCTTATAGTTATAGTATCATCACATTGTCCTTTTAATTTTTTAAAATATGTATTTTATTGATTTCTAAGAGGAAGGGCGAGAGAGATATAGAAAAATCAATGATGAGAAAGAGTCATTAATCAGCTGCCTCCTACATGCCCCACATTGAGGATCAAGACGACCACCTGGGCATGTGCCCTGACAGGGAATAGAACTGTTAACTCCTGGTTCATAGGTCAATGCTCAGACCCTGATCCATGCCAGCCAGGATGTCCTTTTTTAAAATTTTTATTCTGAATAAAGAGATTAAGCATCTTTTGGCATTCTCATGGATATCTTCTCTTGTAAAGTGTCTGTTCAAATATTCTCATTTTTTTCTTGCATGAAGGGAAAATTTACCCTTTTTCAATTGATTTATTGAAAAACAATGTATTGTAGATATGGGTTCTTTTTCAGATATATATTTGGTATCCCAAAAATGTATACACTCACTTTGAATAATTTTAAAGGCAGTCTTTCTTAAAATGCATTTCATTTTAAAAATTGATCTATTATTCGTTAAACTATGTATACATTTTTTGGGACACCCTGTATGTATCCCAATACCTTCTCACATTCTGTGAATATTTTCACTAAAGAGATCTTTTGATGAACAATTAAAAAAAACAATAATGTCCAATTTATCACTTTTTACATTATATGGTTGTTTCTTGTGTCTGGTTGAAGAAATACCTGCCTATCTCGAGTTCATGCAGTCATTTCCTTTCGTTACCTTTAATAGCATAATAATTTTACTTTCATATTTATGGCTATGCTATACCTGAGATTTCTATGTATGAAGTGAGATAAAGATAAATGTTTACCTTTTCCCCAATTTGAAACTCCACTAGCTCCAGAATGTTCTGTTGAAAAGAACATTGTTGCCTCATTGCATTTAATGGCACCTTGTACGAATCCATTACATGTGTATGCTAGGTCTCTTCTGGACTTTACAGTCTGTTCCATATGTCACTTTGCACTCTATTTGTTCCCACTCTATTTGTTTACACTGTCTTAATTATTGATGCTTTTTAAGTCTTTAAATATTCCCTCCAAGCTTGTCCTTTTTGTCATTTGCATTTCCATATGAACTTTATAATTAATTAATTTATTGACTTTACTGTTGATTTTAATAACGTCATCTGCTGTGATTTTATTTGGAATTGCATTGAATCTGAAAAGTAAGTTATAGAGAATTAAGCATTTAACATTTATTTCATCAGTATGGTGCATATATATCTTATTTAAATAGGTTGTTTAAATTCCTCTCTGTAATCTATATATATAAAATCTTAAACAACCATATACTCTAATAAAAGAGTAATATTAAAATTAAACATTTCTCTGGGACACCTAAGCCACGCCCACCAGCCAAGCCATGCCCACCAGACAATCAGAGCGACTGTATGCAAATTAACCCAGCCAAGATGGTGGTTAATTTGCACACACAGGCAGGAGCGAAGACTGAAGACAGTCTAGAAGGAAGCCAAGTGCTGCAGAAGGGAGCGAAGCAGCAGAGAAGGGAGGGAGTGGAGACAGGAGGGAGCAAGGCAGCAGAGATGGGAGGAAGTGAGGCAGTGGAGAAGGGATCGAAGCCTGCCTTGCGAGCTTCACTCCCTTTTCTGCTTTGCTCTAGCTCAGGAAGCCCTGTTATTGCAGGAATAGGCTGAGGAATCCCTATTCTTGGAGGAATCTTCCTGCAATGGGCCTCTAGTTATTTATAAAAACTGGTTGATCAGTCACTATGACACACACTGACCACCAGGGGGCTGATGCTCAATGCAGGATCTGCCCCCTGGTGGTCAGTGTGCTACCATAGCCAACCTTCCCCAGCCTCTCTCCCTCACAACCCCCTATCCTCTGCTGGCCGGCCCCACGATTGGCCTCGATTGCCAACCAGGCTGAGGGACCCCACCTGTGCACAAACTTGTACACTGTGCCTCTAGTGTTAAATAGTTAGGGTATATGTCATCCACACTATTAGACAAATTTAATAGTTCTTTGTTGCTTCTTGATTCTATTATAAGTGATAACTTAATTTGAGTTTTTAAAATATTTTTGTTGTTATCACATCGAAATAAAACTTAGACTGAACAGTTGTATATCCTACAATAAACTGATTTGAGACTTAATGTCTGATTTGTTATTATAAGATTTACCAGTAAATACATGGATTCTGTCATAGTTTTCTTTCCTATCAGTAGAAAAACTGGCATTACAGAACGCATTGGGTGGGAGAATAAGAGGCAGCACTGCATGATTATCTGACACCCTGAGTTGTGCATGTTCAACATATCACTTCCATATCCATGGTAAATCATCCCACACAAACTAAAGCATTGTCAAGTGCTCACTCTCGCAAAGGTGTATATTTGAAACTGTTATTACTATTAGTTATGTACATGTCTCAGTGAGGTTATATGAGATAAATAGTTGTATTGTAAAATAATTATTTGATAAATAGATGCTCACTATTTAAATATAGACATTTAATAACAGTTCGTTATAGAATTATTCATTTTTATTTCATATTCATTGTTATATTTTAAACTTTAAGTCACTTTATGTTATTAATATGTTAACAGCATGTGTATGTGTGAACGCTACTTTCATGATTTTTATGATTCCTAAAAAGAAAATATTAACATAGAGCTGAGTCATTGCCAACTGCTGGGGCAGATAATGAAACTTTCATTTCAATGAAGTGTTAAATAAAAGGCAAGTTCTCACAGCTTATCCTACTACCTAACAATAGCACTTTTAATTATTTAGCACTATTATTTGATTTCTTCTTAAAGTTCTGATTTGGTTTTAAGAATAACATATTTTCCCCAGGCATAGGAAGTCTTATCAGCCTCATTTTTCACTTTCTTCCCCACAAAGAAAAATAATGTGCCCTCCAGCATCACAAAGAGAAATTATACATTTATCCAACATCTTTTTTCCTCTCTTCTGGTTTCCTTATTTTTTTCTAAAATTTATTAGCACTGATA
Organism: Murina feae; assembly: GCA_004026665.1. Classification (NCBI taxonomy): domain Eukaryota; kingdom Metazoa; phylum Chordata; class Mammalia; order Chiroptera; family Vespertilionidae; genus Murina; species Murina feae. Next base: position 15,986 of record PVJC01009181.1, on the reverse strand, counting down.
TTTAAGACTTGAAGGAGCTCTTTAAAAGTTTATATAAAGCAGTCCTTTGGGAAATATTTTCAACTCATGGTAAAATTCCAATTTTGCCCACAAGTCTTGCTCTTCATGAGACAGCTGTAGAAAATCAATGAGCAGAGTATGAGAGTCAGGAAGAGTTGATACCTGAACCTGCTGTCCTTCCCTACACTGCATACCACTGAATGGCATCATTATCTCCATTGTGCAGTGTCTCTCCCAACCGGCGGATACAAGAAGCATAATGTTCACAGGACCCACGGCTATGTGTGTATTGAGAGCACATCAGAAGAGACAATAGATTTTAAATGCTTTTCAATTGCAATAATCTGATATAATAAAAGAGTGATATGCAAATTGACTATTACCCGAGACACCTAAGTCATGCCCACCAGCCAATCAGAGCGGCTATATGCAAATTAACCCAGCCAAGATGGAGGCCAGCAGCTACGGAGCTAGAGCAAACCAGAGGCTTCTGTTGCAACTGCCTGCCTAGGCTGGCTGAGCCTCTGCTCACGGCCATGCCCACCAGCCAATCAGAGCAGCTGTATGCAAATTAACCCAGCCAAGATGGAGGCTGGCAGGGCAGCTCTGCACTGGGAACCTCCGCAGCCGGCATAGCTGTGCCGGGTGTGTCAGCTCAGTGGTGGGGGGTTCGGCCTGGGGCCTCCTCGGAGCATCCAGGAGCGCCTGTCCCAGGTCCACTGCCTGGCTCCACCCCCCGGGGGGCCTCCACCGGGCGTGCGGGAGAGCAGGTCCTCCACAGGGCTTGCAGGATCAGCCGTCCTGGGTCTGTTGCCTGGCTTTGCCCCCTTGGGGGCCTCCTTGGGGCATCCAGGAGTGCTCGTCCTGGGTCAGCTGCCTGGCTCTGCCCCAGGGGCCTCCTCAGGACATTTGGGAGCACCCGTCCAGGGTCCGCTACCTTCATTCACCCCCAAGGGGCCTCCACAGGGCATGCAAGAGTGTCTGCTGCACAGTGGGGAGAATCCGAAGCCAGTCCGCTGCCCAGCTCCACCCCGGGTGTGTTTGCTCAGCAGCAGGGCCCCACCGAGGGGTTCTGCACCAGCATCCGCCCCTGGCTCGCCACCCAGCTCTACGCCAGGTGTGTCCCCTCAGCGGTGGGGGCCTACCAGGCATGTGTGATCGTGGGTCCTCCAGTGGGAAATGTCCAGGCCTGCACTCACCAGTCCTCCCACCCCCCAGTGCACGAACCCTGAAGGGGCTGTGGGCAGCCTGAAAATGGCCCTCACTCCCTCACCCAGGCTGGCCAGGCATGCCAGCAGGTGGACATCTCCCCCCCACCCGAGGTGTCCCAAATTGCAAGAGGGCACAGGCTGGGCTGAGGGACCCCCACCTCCCGAGTGCACAAATTTTTGTGCACCAGGCCCCTAGTATATATATAAACGTCAAGCAACCAGAATGATGGAACAACCTGTCACTATGACCTGCACTGTGGTGCCCAACCAGCCCAATCAGGGCCCTGATATGCAGGCCCCTCCAACTGCCTTTGGCCACACTCCTTGGCCGGCCTAGTTCCCAATTGCTCCCCTCTTCTTGATGGGGGACAGGGCCAGCCAGCCAATTGCCTGGCCCATGGCCCCTCCACCCAGCCAGGCCTGCCTTCAATGGCTCCCCCTACCCCAATCAGGGGTGAAACTGGACTGGCTAACCACCCATGGCCCCTCCCCCTGACTGTCCTAGCCTGGATCAGCTCCCATCAGAGAGAGCTGGCCATACCACACCCATGTACAAATTCATGCACGAGGCCTCTAGTCTAATCTAATAAAAGAGCAATATGCAAATTAACCATCACTTGGAGACACCCACCAGCCAAGCCATGCCCACCAGCCAATCAGAGTTACTGTATGCAAATTAACCCAGCCAAGATGGCAGCTGGCAGCCATGGAGCTAGAGCAAACAGGAGGCTTCTGGGCTTCCATTACACCAGCAATGGAGTAAACTGCTTGCCTAGGCCAGCTGGCCCTCTGCTCAAGGCAAAAATGTTTCAATTATAGAAGCCATGGAGCTGAAGCAAACAGGAAGCTTCATTGCCTGCCTAGGACTCCGGTCAAGGCAACAAAGTTTCAATTATAAAAGATAAGTAAACCCCAGAAACCTGATTCCAGCCAGCCTTGCTGGGACGTTGGGTCAATGGGAGTTGTGGGCAGCCTGAAAATGGCCCTCAGCCCCTCACCCAGCCTGGCCAGGCACACCAGCAGGTGGACATCCCCTGAGGGGTCCCAGACTGCAAGTGGGCACAGGTCAGGCTGAGGGACACCCCCGAGTGCACAAATTTTTGTGCACCGGGCCCCTAGTTTTTAATAAAAGCATCAGGTGGTTCTATGGGTGTAATTCCAAACATGTTACTAAAGCTGAACATATCTCCATTTAGCAACTTAATATAGGAAATGATCTCTGAAGAACAAACATTTTTTCAAGCCTGAAGCTATAATGCACTAAATGTGAAGAACTCTCTCCATGGCTTTTGTTGCATCTTTCATCATTTAATATTTTATCAAAGCACATTTATAATCTTAATAAAACTTCCATTGAAATCTACATCTTGAAAGATAAAGTATTATATCATGGAACTATTTATAAATGACTAACTGGATAACAGCTTGAGGGCTCCTTTAAACACCATCATTAAAGACATATGCTTCACTTACCCGTTTCTACATTTTAATTGATCTTGTTTAAATATTTGAAAATTTGATTGGCAAACATGGATGGCATACACCTGACTTATACCTTTCCCCATACTGGCTTGGATTCAAGAGCCATCTGAATGGAATCACTTGTCAAAGAATTTGTTTTTCTGTATGAGTTCTTCATGTAATGAAATTAGATCATTTAAATTATTTAAGATTTTCTATTCCTCCACATGATATAATCTCTTTAGAGGAAGCACTTTCTATTTCTTGTCGTTGCTACTAGCAACCGACATTTCAGTCAGTAAGCATATTAGATTGTGGAAAATAATCAGCTCCCTTTGGGGAAATAAACCAAAGGGAGTTGATATTTCCATCAAAATAAGAGGTTTTACATTTCTACATCTTACAAAGCTACATGTGGCTTTGAGTAAATTATTTAGCCTTTCTGAATTTTAGTTTCTGCATTTATGAAATGAAAATAATATTACAGTAGTACCAATCTCATAAACTTATATTGAGAAATAAATTAGAAAATATTTGTGAAGTGTTTACCACTCTTACTAACATTTATATATGTTATATAAATTCTATTTATTATCACTACCAACAGAATTCTACTCATTTTAAGCATACAAAAGTTGAAGCTTGCTATTCGCTAATGAGCTTGAATTTTTAAATCTTTTGTTACTTGAATTTGAAGGTAAGAAAAATCACGTTAAACTGATAGTTGAATTTATATTTTTTAGTAATTAAAGCACTAGTTTGTTTTTTTAAAGACAGAGATTAATAAATTCACGGTTGGGACAAAAGTAGGTTTACAGTTGTTCATATGGAAAATAATACAATAAATAAATAATAATAATACAAGAATAAACTGTTTTGTGTATATATTTCTATATATACTTACCCTGTATATATTTCTATATATACTCAATATGCACATTATGTTCAATAAACAATATTTTAATTAATAAACTGGCAAGGAAAGTATGAGACATAAAGTGAGAATAACTATTAATTATCCAAAATTAATTGAATGAAAAATATCCATATATATCATTAAATGAGTATGACATCAGGTAATATAGATGGTACCAGGTGGTACCTTATAAGAACTCAACATATGTTAACTATTATTCTCCCTCTCTAGACTGTTAAGTTTTTCTTTTTTTTTTTTTTTAGGGGGAAGGGGAAGTTAGTTTCTTTTACCAATGTGATAGGGTTTCAACATCTGCCCCATAGTAGGCACTCAATAAAAGTTGCAAATTCCCAGGTTTGGCTGTCTGCATTGGTAAATTTTACCTCTGATAGTGCAACCTTTGAAATTTCTATGGTTCTATTTTAGTCTTTGCAGAATTGTGATGGAGACTGTCAGCCAAGACTAATGAGAAGGCAAAAAAATTTTATTAACTTTTAAACAGGCTCCCAGGCTTTCTGGAGAGCCACTGGTGGTGAGTCATCATGCTATTTCTGTAAGGCTATCGAGTCGGGATTCAGAACAGAATCTTTGGTTGTGACAAGCCTCATTTATATAATCCTTTACGTAATTCTAAAATGGTATTTCAATTTGTATTGTATCCCAGAAAAATACTTCTGAAAAAAAAGAGCAAATGAAGCTTAGAAAAAATGTTAATTCTTGAAAATAACTACACATCTTCATCAACTAAATGAAATCTTCAGCAGTATGTTGTCAAAGTATGCTGTAAGCTAGGAGTTAGCTGGCTCAGATTCTGGTCCTATTAATTTGATAAATATTTACTTTGGCCATCTCAGTTTACTTAAGAGATGATTTTTGAACCAGACAATTTCCAACGTCCCTCATAGCGCTGTGAGTATGGGCTCAGACAGGAATTCTCGTTGCATTCTGTTCCATTTCCTAATGTTCATGACAACCTGTTTCAAAGAACTTTCCAGACTTACAGTAGAAACATACATTCTAAGTTTGTACCTTCTAATTTTTTATTTTTTATTTGCCATCAGTGGAAAACCTTTAATCTGTGTACTGAAAGTCTCTTTCAAGGCTCCTAAAACTTTCAACCATCACAATAAATGGACTCTTTTAAGAATATGTTAGGTAAAGATAATGTATTCATTTGTGTGTGGTTAGTGTTGGTGGTATCTTTGTTCCAGATTTACAATTTAAATTGTAAAATGTTTATATCAAAACAATATAAATGTCCCTTCCCTTTCTGTAGAAATTCAAGGGTTATTTTGGCACGTTTTTGTTTTTGTTTGTGTTTAAGTATATTTTTATTGACTTCAGAGAGGAAGAGAGAGATAGAAACATTAATGATGAGAGAGAATCACTGATCGGCTGCCACCTGCATGACCCTACGGAGGATTGAGCTTGCAACCCGGGCATGGACCTTTGACTGGGTCCATATTTACAGTTGTGAGTTTTATATAACAAACTCGGGACCCTTCAGTCTGCAGGCTGATGCTATATCCACTGAGCCAAACCAGCTAGGGCTCAAAATGTTTTTGTATAACACACTGGAGTAACAGCTTCTGAAAAAAATATATAAATTTTATTTCAGGATTTAAGTCAAAATCAAAATAAAAACAACAACAGCACACAAATAAAAATATTTAAAAGCTAAATTTAAAGTGTCTGGTGCCATCCAGATAATACTCAATGATGGTGTAAAGGCAGCCCGAAGGCGCCCCTAGCCCCCTCCACCCCACCAACCTGCATTCTGATGCATATACTTGCTAGCTCCAACCCCTTTCCGCTTGTGTCCTAGCCAGCTTTGCAAAAACCTGTTTCCCTGAATACTTCCATTTTACAGAGGCCATAAGCCATGAACCATACATAACCCCAGAGGGGATTGGCAGCGCTGGCACCAGCCAGGCCAGGCCTTTGGGTGTAATCTTACTTCCCCCATTTTCCCCATTCCAACCCACAGAGGCTGCAAAGCCCACAAGAAGTCCAGAAGCTGGTCCATATTTAGGAGACATAGAAACTAAGGGGATAAAGGGGAAAGTCCCTACGCCCCCTCTCCCCCCCCCATATTCTGGGCTTAGATTTGGGATCCACTTCCCCTGGGCCATTCAGCACCAGTGCTTCCTGTAATTAAATGTTGCTCCTGATCTCCTGAGTGCCAGTTGTGTGTCTTCTGATCGCCTGGGTAACAAGTCTCTGAATGCTAGCCGGTTCACCTGGCTCAGTTTGGGCACCATGCTTCACTGGGTAAGACATTTGCAAGTATAAACTGAGCTTAAGATGGTAACATTTAGATAATTAGTACAAATGTGAACTTACTGTAACCAGCTGTTTTCTCTTTCAAAATGACTTCATACAATGGATGCTTTTATAATGAGCAGAACATATTCTTATGTTACCTTATAACTAAAATGCAAACTTTCCAGGATAAATGGAATAAAGGATTCAAGGTAGACTATTGTTGTTAAGAAAAAACAAAATTTATATTATCAACCTGAAGTGTCTCACTTTTCAGTAAATGACTTTATTTTAAGCCAAGTAAACAAAAAAAAATTAAAAAATATATAGTTTATTGATTTCAGAGAGGAAGGGAGAGAGAAAAGAATCATCAATGATGAGCAAGAATCATTGGTCAGCTGTTTCCTGCATGCTCTCTACAGGGCATTGAACCCTTGACCCGGGGATATGCCCTTGACCTGAATCAAACCAGGGACCCTTCAGTCCACAGGCCAGTGCTCTATCCACTGAGCCAAACCAGCCAGGGTAATGAACTGGTTTTTTGAGGTCACTAAGAGTTTCATTATAAGGCTAATCTGATTTTTACTGAGTTGTTACCATGTAAAGCCCAAAATGTGGACTTAAGAATTCCATGCAGTAGGATAGGTTAATTTCTGTAGGAAATAATAAGATAAGGTTGTCAGACATTTCTCAGAAATAAAAATATGGGGAATTTTTACCTTATTTTTCATATATATATATATATATATATATATATATATATATATATATATTTTACCATGGTCACTTATTGAAAATAGAAAAAATAACCTCTATTTTAAAGAAGGTAAAGGGGAAAAGAAAAGATCTTTAAAATTGTGAACAATGTTTTGAAAAAAAAAGCAATAAGTGGAAAATATTCAAACAGGTTTTACTTTGAGGCCCTAGTTACAGTTTATATTTTTCTAAAATCAGAATAATGAACATTGTTGATTTCTTTTGCCCTTGAATTAAAGAACTCAACATTTAAATTATTGTTTTCAAAGTATAAATCAATGATTGGCAGTGGCAGGCATTATGAATTCTCAATATAGTTTTAGGAGATCATACAAGTTAAACAGCCCCATAACTTGTTCACTAAGTCATAAAATACTTTAATCAATTGATATAGGTTATAGATTATTAGGTAAATGATATAAGGATATTGTTATCTATATATATATATATATATATATATATATATATATATATATATATATATATATATATACACTAGGGGCCCAGTGCACAAAAATTTGTGCACTTGGGGTGGAGGGAGTCCCTCAGCCCGGCCTGTGCCCTCTCACAGACTGGGACCCCTCAGTGGATGTCCTATGATGGCCCCAGTCTGCCAGGCGCCTTTTGTGTGTGTGTGTGTGTGTGGCCCCTGGGGACCTGCCCCCAGCCGCATCTGAGGCTTGGAGCAGTCCTCCTGTGTGTGTCTACCTGCTGGGGACCTGCCACCAGGCACACCATGGAGGCTTGGAGCAGGCACCCCCTCTATGTTGATCTCTCAGACTCTTGCTCTCCCCTGCATGTTGTTCTCTTTTCTGAGCTGTGGCCAGGGCTGGGTGCTGCCTGCCTCCCAATCTTGCCTACTGCCCATCTTCCTCCAGCCACCAGAAAGAAGGGAAAACCCCACCTCATGGTCAGGCCAGTCTTTTCCTGCTCCCTGATCCCTGGAAGGGACCTGGGAAGCCCACCAAGCAGGCCGCCAACCCCCTGCCACCTCTTACCCGCTTCCCGGTGCCCTCCAACCCTGCTGCCTCTTTCCCACTCACAGGTCCTGGGTCCTGCGCTGTTCCACCCTGAAGCTGCTCTGTGCACTCGGGAGGTCCCTCAGCCCGGCCTGTGCCCTCTCACAGTCTGGGACCCCTCTGGGGATGTCCACCTGCTGGCGTGCCTAACCAGCCTGGGTGAGGGGCTGATGGCTGTCTCCAGGCTGGCCAAGCCCCCTAGGAATGTCCCTCACCCCATTGGGTTGTGGCCAGCGTGGGTGATGGGCTTTAAGGCTGCCCACAGCTCCCATTGACCCAATGTCTCAGCAAGGCTGGCTGGACACAGGTTCTGGGGTTTGTTTATCTCCTATAATTGATGCTGTCCCTTTAAGGCCTGGGGTTTGTTTATCTTCTATAATTAATGCTGTTCCTTTAAGGCCTGGGGTTTGTTTATCTCCTATAATTGATGCTGTTCCTTTAAGGCGGCTAACAAACCCTCCTCTCTGCCTCACCTCGCGGCTTCTATAATGGCACAATGTTGTTATCTTAGACTCAGGCCCGGCTTCAGCTCCGAGGATTCTATGACTTATACAATGTTGCAAAATGTGTGTTTCGCTTAACCAAGGCTAAGTGAGCCGTTGCGCAGACAGTTTCCCTTTCGCTCCTGCTGCAACGGACGCTGCCGTTTACTCCGTGAGTGGCGCCCGCCATGTTGGCTGGGATAATTTGCATACAGTCGCTCTGATTGGCTGTTGGGCATCCCGGGGAAATGGTTAATTTTACTATTCCACTTTTATTAGTTTAGATAAGACAAGTGACCAGAATTCCAGAATGACCAGAACAACCGGAATGATCAGAATGACCAGAACAACCAGTTGCTATGACGTGCACTGCAGCAGCTCCCTGATTGACCCCCCAACTGCCCACAGTCCCCCTCCCAGACCAGCACAACCCCAATCAGCCCCCTCACATTCCCTTCCCTCAATTGACCTGGCCCAGTTGGCCCCCAATGGGGTGGGCCAAACAAACCCCACCTGTGTATGAATTTGTGCACCAGGCCTCTAGTGTAATATAATATTGTAAAAATAGATTGAATGTATTTATAAGCATTTTAATAATCTGCAGACATCTCATTGTCTATATAAAAATAAAGTATCTTACTTCAGTAGTAACCTAAACTGTGGACATTTAACTGATACCTATATATGGAAGGTGATATATATCAATAAATAAGTGATTGTTAAAGCATTTGCTATGTACTGTTAAACACAAAAACTGTTGGATTCCTAAAGACACATTTTTATTTTAATATCAATATCCCATAACTGCAGTGTTAGTCTATCGATGTAATTGCGATTCAAGCTATATTTTTGTTTAAAGAAAATCTCCCTAAGCAGAGTTTTTAAAAGTGTCATAATGCCAACTGCATGCAACAAAGCCAATGAAAAGAAACTCCTATATTATCTGATTGTTTTTATTGGTTTGTTTTTTATATAACAACTAGAGGCCCGATACACGAAAATCATGCAAGAGTCAGCCCTCCCAGCCCTGGTTGCCTTGGCTGCCCTCACAGCCCCAGCTTTGTCCAGGAAGTTGTCCAGAAGGTCATCCAATGGTCCTTCTGCCGTTCGGCCAGTCAGTTGATTTGCATGTTATACTCTTATTATTATAGGTTATTTAGAATTTTAATTTTTAATTAGTATGCACCAGTTCCGCTATAGACTGAATTTTAGTGTGCCCCCGCCCCTCAAAATTCATATGCTGAGACCTAATCTCCAGTGTGATGTTACTTGGATGCTGAGCCTTTGGGAAATGATTAGGTCATGAGGGCAGAGCCCTTGTGAGTGGGATTAGTATTTTCATGAAAAAAACAGGGACTCTGCCCTTACCACACAGTATTACTTTAATGTGCTATTATTGTTACGTATTAGGCATTTGTTACTCTAGAATAGAAGGAAGGCATATATAACATCACTGATAAATATAGCTTATATCAGAGCATATTTGGTGCTTAAAGCCATCCTCTGTGTTACTGATAACTTTTTTGCAAAACCTAATGCACTGAGAGAAATCCTTCAACTTACCAATAACTCTAAAACCTTGGTTTCACTAAGTATAACCTCAACTTTGTTTTTTAAAAAAAAAAACATTTTTGAAAGCTCTAAAGAAATTTAAAAATATATTTATTTTTGTTCCAGTATAACTGCTGCACTCTGGACTAAATAGAAATGCAGTGATTTTTTGAATTTCCTTATAAAATGTTGATGAATTTTAAATCAGTGACTTTTAAAGTAAATATTGGACTGAAAACTCAAATAGATGATGGTTTCACAAAGAGTTTTAATATTTTCATAAATTTTAATCTCATGCCCTTTAAAAAATCTATTAGAAGAATTAGTTCTTATAACATATTTTAATATATACTGAATTTAATTTTATTTACTTTCCTGAAGAACTATAAAAGCAATTAATTCTGAGACTTACACCAATATAATTGAATGAGAAAGATGTAACAGTTACCTTGTTAGATTTTCCTGGGAAGTAATATTTTATGCATATGTTATTAGAAACTACTTGAGACCTTTAAGGAGTCACCCAACATGATTAACAAATCCCTTGTAAGAATTTTGAACACATAAAGGAATCAAGAAGTGGCAACGAAGTCCAGAATATTCCTGTGACTGCTCTTAAAGACACAGCTGTTGAAGAAAAAGTAATGTTAGTTGCTTTCCATGTGGTGACACATAGCGTGCCCCTGGAAGACTGGCAACAGGTGTGCTACCTGTGGACAGCTGGCTCCCAAGGAAAATGTGGGTAAACTGAGCATATGTAGTTACTTTTCTCCAAACCTGTCAATCAGAAATGTCACCTTACTTTTTCGTGCACATGGGTATGGAGAAAAGAGAGCTGCAAAGATCTAGATATAAATCTCTCCTAGCAGAAATCAGGAGTGGGGAACAAGTATTCCCCTCAGTGAGAATAATCCATAAATGCATAGAGTTCTATTTTAAAAGCATATTTCAAGTAAAATCTATTATGGTCAAAAGCAATAATAATTTTCTCAAATTTGGATGTTCCAAGAAAACAACAAAATACTAGAACTAAGGCCCTAACCAGTTTGGCTCAATGGATAGAGCATTGGCCTGCAGACTAAAGGGCCCCAGGTTCTATTTCTCTCAAGGGCATGTATCTTGGGTGCAGGCACATCCCCAGTAGGGAGTGTGCAAGAGGCAGCTGATCAATGTTTCTCTCTCATTGGTATTTCTAACTCTCTATCCCTCACCCTTCCTCTCTGTAAAAAATCAAAAAATATATTTAAATATATTTAAATATATTAAATATATTAATATATTTAATATATTTAATATATTTAATATATTTAAATATATTAAATATTAATATATTTAATATATTTAAATATATTAAAAAAATAAACTCTCAATAAATCATCAAGCTTCTATAGAAAGAATTTACTTTCTTAACATTCTTAATTATAGTATTTTTAAATATATTTTATTGATTTTTTACAGAGAGGAAGGGAGAGGGATAGAGAGTTAGAAACATCAATGAGAGAGAAACATTGATCAGCTGTCTCCTGCACACCCCCTACTGGGGTTGTGCCCACAACCAACGTACATGCCCTTGACCAGAATCAAACCTGGGACCCTTCAGTCCGCAGGCTGACGCTCTATCCACTGAGCCAAACCATCTAGGGCATGAGTTTAATTAAAGTGCATAGTCCCTTATCTTATAAATATTGCTCATATATAATTATAGGATGAACATGTGCCACATTTTACTAATTAATGAATGAGAGAAAGTTCATAATGGTAAATTTAATTCAAAAGAGATTTTGGATAGATTAATTATGTGTAAGCACAGGGGCTAAAAAGAATTCTAGACAGAGATTAGAAATCCTATATAATAAAATAGAAATATGTAAATTGACCATCACTCCACTATACTAACTAGCCAATCAGGAGTGAGTATGCAAATTAACCCAACAAAGATGACAGGTTAATTTGCATTCAGAGGCACTGGGCGGAGAGCAGAGCAGGAGAGCTGGCAGAGAGCATAGGAATTGGCTCCCCAAGCTGCCAGACAAAGAACAGAAAGGGAGAGTTGGTGGCTTGGAGGACTTGGCAGAGTGGGAGGCCATGGGATGGAGATAGAGCAGGAAGGGAAAACCAAGAGCTCAGGGAGCTCAGGGAATGCTGGGAATCATAGTTCTGGTGGCAGATGGATCTCCCAGACACTAGAGCAAAGTGAGCCTGGAACAATTTACTGTGAGAGATGAAGGGAAAGCAAAGATGAGAGACATAAGTAAAATCAAACTGTCTAGGAAAAATTAAAGGGAAGATATCCTAAAACTTCCAGGAAATCTCCACCAATGAAGCAAAGAAAAAAAATACCTCTATTATTCTGTGAGCAACAAACCAAACTGGGTTGGGGGTCTCAGACAATTCGCTCATATGATTACAAAGACAGACAGAAACTCCCAGATTGGAAAGGGCTCCTCTGAGGACTCCCAGATTCGTGAGGGTGCAGTTCAGACTGAGGGACCCCCACATCCTCCAGTGCACGAATGTTGTGCACTGGGCTTCCAGTTTATATATAAAACTGGTTTACAGAATTATAAACCAATGAAGCAGTAACTTTTGGGGTTATCTGAGATACTGCACAGAAATAATTTTTATGTCTACTCGACAAAACTCTGCAAGGTATTATGTTATTTTGGAAACTCTGATTCAAAATTAATGATATTCAATGAAGCAGAGAAATGTTACCCTAGACAACCAATACATTTTTGATGGGCCTGTTAAATGATTTACTTTGAACCTGAAAATATGTGTAGTCTTTTTTTTTTTTTTTTTTTGCCTACTTTTCAATCAACTTCTTCACCACTTTTTAACAGTTTCTCCAATGTGTTAACTCTCCAAAGTGTTTAATGGAAAATAGTTGACCCATGGACTCATAAATGTTAGTAGAAAGAAAAGAAAATTAAGGTCTTTGACCTGTGAGACCAGTATGAAAATCAGTGATCAGGAGGCAAAGTCCAGTTTTTAAATCTTAAAGAGCTGAGGTAAAAATAACTATGTTCTTAGCATAGCCAGAATTGAAGTCAATTTCTTGGAAACATCTGTAACCATTCAGTACTCCATTTTGTCTAAGAGCTTAAATATCTTATTTTATCTTTTAGCATAAAAATACAGTTTCTAACTTATCCCACTTAGAAGTTGTTGTGGGATGGAGTAAGAAGAATATATCTAATAGTACCTGATGTGGGGGACAGTCTAACAAATTAATGGGGAGTAACTTTTTGGGCTTAAATTAGTTGGCACTCAAGAATTAATATGGGAAAATTTTTGCTAGAAAGTATTTGTTTATGAATTGATTGTTATAAGTGTATTTGTAAGTATAAGCTGGATGTTTTTAGAACAGAAACACTTATGCATTACTCTCTATAATCTCTTACTATATCAGATGGAGTATTTAAAGTAAAGAATCTCCTTCCTGAAAGCACTAGTTATAAACACTCATTCAGTACTGTATGTACTTTTTAAACTTTTACTAAGATGATTTTTTAAGACTACTTAGCATACTCTAGCTCATGATGAGAAGGGATTTGTGAATAATCAGGGACAGGATGTCAAATCATATTGCATACACTCAGACTTGCAAACGTAACTCTTGAAAAGGTATGAAGTCCCCATCTGCCTCTTCAGGGCATTTTCACAGCATTCTAAAAGGATACAGAGACACTTCCAAAGAGACACTTCATCTTAGAGGAAATTTTATAATTCCAACCCTATTAATAGTTCAAGGACAGTAGGTAGCAATCTAGGGGGCTGTGGAGTTCAATTTTAGGTGTGGGAATTTTATATTGTGAGTACACTAGTCAAAACTCTATTAGCTTATTACACATTCATAGCATGTGGGCATTAAATATAGTCACAACCAGATCAGAAAGCATTATAAAGATGTCCATTCACTCCAAATTAATCTCTCATACTTGAGACACCATTATAATATTTAGTGGGCAAAACATTCACAAATATAATGACCAACTTAATACATAGTTGATTTATTCTTAAATATTTTGTGATAGACTGTTTATTGGAATTTTGTATTATTGGAACTAAAGTGAAGAATAAATACTCCCCGTATATTATTGGAACTCAAGTGAAGAATAAATACTATAGATTGAATTTTGTGACTTTTTAAAAATATATTTTATTGATTTTTTTAGAGAGGAAGGGAGAGGGATAGAGTCAGAAACATCGAGGAGAGAGTAACATCAATCAGCTGCCTCTTGTACACCCCCTACTGGGGATGTGCCTGCAACCAAGGTACAGGCCCTTGATTGGAATCGAACTTGGGACCCTTGAGTTTGCAGGTCGACATGCTATCCACTGAGCCAAACCAGTTAGGACAATTTTGTGACTTTTGAAAAGAAAGAAAAAGTATTTTGAAAGTGAGTTAATACATACTAATGGTTTCTCAAAATGTATTTCAGGAAACCACTACTGTTTTTCATTTATGTATCAGTAATAGAGGATTTTTGGACTGGAACATATGGTGCTCCCCTGGGCAGGATGGTCACATTCTTTGTCCATCAGAGTTGAAGAATAAATCCATGGATTGAAGATGGTATAGCAACAGTGGAGATTTATTGAAGACTCCCACGTGGGGAGGGGGAAGAGTTCTTTGGACTTCCTGTTTCCCCAATTTATAAAGGCTGCAGTTCCTGTGCTCTAATATCCCCTCTGATTGGTCAATATTCTCTTTTGAATTGGTTACTATATGACTCCTGGGGTCCTCCTCCCTCATTGCCCTCCTAATCCTCTGAACTTCCTTCCTCTTTCTTTATTTTGCAAATATAGACCTTTTGGCTACTCCCAGTTCCCTTGTCCTATATCAATGTAACTGTTGCCACTCCTTTGTGTTATGGAAATGTAACTTCTCCCAGTCTATAGCCCTGTGTTTTTTTCTACGAACCCCCAATTCTCAAAATTCCCCAAACTGCCTATATCCCCCTAAAATTCCTATTTCATCAAGATTTTTTACTTGTCAGATTCAAATTTAAATGTAATATGCAATTTAATTTTTGTAAACTGTAATAATAAAAATAGAAATTTAAGTTTGTTTACATTAAACCTCAATGTAGACAATGAATGTGTCAACTTTAGCTACCAAGTCAACTCAGAATAAAGCTCTTTAGTCATCTTAGAACATGCATTCAAAGTTGCTATGAGGAGGAATACAGGAGGCAACCTAGGGGTGGGGGAACTAGCAATCTGAATCTTTGCCAGTGACTGGTGTCCTAGTGCACATTCTCGTTAGCCTATAATTAAGTCACTGCCACTTCCTTAGGCAATAGTCTCTTTTTCCGGGGGCTCCTACTTTGCAGGGGTCACAGGCTGGAAATTTGGCAGCTTGGCAAGAGGGGGTGTCACTGGTGACACCAAGCCAGGCATTTAGATACAAACCTAACTTCCCCATTCTGGCGCACTCAGGAGGGGATGTGAAAGCCCACCACAAAAGCCTGGAAGTAAGGCAACAGAATTTAGAAATATATGTAAGGAGTAATCTCATTGCATAAATTGTTCAGGCTTTAGATCTTCAAATACCCTGAGCCAATAGCACTGCTTTAAAGAAAGGGTTTTTTCCTGAATCTCCAGTACTCATTTTCCAGTCATCTGGTAAATTCTGAAACAGTTTACATGTGTCATTGACAGTAAGTACACCTACTATGGTGGCCTCTAGAGATGGGACTTCCTTAGACATATATCCATCCTATCCTTATGATGCTTAATGTTATGGCCTCTGATCTATAACTATTATAAATAAGACAGATTACAGACAAATATTTTTCTCTCTGAAGTATATAAAGAAAATAATTTGTTGATTATCTGCATTTTATCAACACATTTCAGTTTTGTCACAACTCAATAAGAGGACTTCAACTTTATTTTACAAAGAAAGAAGTTTAGATCCATAGAAACCAGGGTATATCCATGTGCCCATTGAGCCAGCAGTGTTTTGGGGATTTTAACTGCAATCTCTGTGACACCAAATCTAATGTGAAGTACTGCATAAGAAGGAGCTGAGTTCATAGCAGCATAATTCACCATAGCTAAAATTTGGAAACAGCCTAAGTGCCCATCAGCAGATGAATGGATTAGAAAACTGTGGTACAACTACACAATGGAATACTATGCTGCTGTAAAAAGGAAGGAGTTCTTAGCATTTGCAGCAGCATGGATGGAGCTGGAGAACATAATGCTAAGTGAAATAAGCCAGTCAATGAAAGAAAAATACCACATGTCCTCACTCATCTATGGATAATAATAACCATTATAAACTGGTGAACAAAAATAGATACAGAGGCAGAGCAGC